>NDGN011547534.1:0-10308 GCA_002564285.1 Tympanoctomys barrerae | reverse complement strand
TTTTCATGACAAAGACAGCCTGAGTATCTAAAAGCCTTAATCATATTACCAAAAACCATTTTCTCCATTTCCCAAAAGATACTCTTCATAAGCGCTGATGGTCCCCTTGTTAAACACAAACAGCATGGTGTGTGGAAGGGCCACAGAGACCCTTGGCCAATGGCATGCAGTCCCTCCTTTCCTTCATCTAATCCCTTTCTGACTAACAAAATAGATTCCAGATTAACTGGAACCCAGATGGTCCTTTGGCAGCAAGGCTGCATCTCTGTCCCTGCTGGGACTTTCTCCATCCTCCTGGGGACCGTGTCTCATTGAAAGAAAAGAAAAGACTTCCTCAATTTTGTGCTGAGCTTCTTTCTATGAGTTTTTCTAAAAGCCACCAAGACAATACCACTACCATAAAGGTCTGTATCCTACCCTGCCGTGACAGCTCGCCCCTCCTCAGCCATGTGTCTCACTGACGGCCTCATACAAGTGTTCTTTGCAAGCAAGTGAAGCAGATGCAAAGCTTCTTGCAAATGAGATGAATCTACTTCTTAAGGAAAACTTAGATAAAAAATTCATACTCGCTTTTCAGAAAAGTAGGGAGGCTTTACCTTTATGAAAGGTAGGAAATGAAACATGCTCTCCAGAGTGAGTTTGGAACAATTAAGAGTTGAAAAGAAGGACATAGTACAAGATGAGAACAGCACACCATGAAAGAGAGAAATGGGTGCTCCCTTATTTTGTTTCTTCATTTAACAAATGCACTTAGCATTTTATGAGAGTTGTTGTGGACAAGGTAACACTCTAGTTGTGCGTTGCCATTCTAAGCTTTGTAACTAAAGTGGGAAGGGAGTAGATAATAAACACCTGTGATATAAATTTCATAGTATGGATGCCATAATATTGTGAGTGACAGTGATGATATGGAAAAAAGGGGGTGAAACTAGTTTAAATGTCTTCCATGGATGTCTGGAGAGAAAGAGATTTTTGTGTTGAATTCTAATGCATGTGAATTCTACTCTTGAGAAAGAGGCTGAAAACATTCTGTGCTGAGGAAAAGGTAGGTGGCTCTTCAGTGGAAAGGGGTATATTTTGATGGGGAGAGAGAGACAGAAGCAGAAAGACAGGCAGAGTGAGAAAGAGAGACAGACAGAAAGGCAGAGAGACAGAGAGGCAGAGAGGCAGAAAGACAGAGATGGAGAGAGAAGAAGACAATGTCATATTGTGTAAATAAAATAAGGGATGAGATTTAACACAAATATGTTAATAATACCACAAGGGGAAGATGTAAAAGCCAAGGCGCCCCCACCACACACACACACACACCACACTTCCATAAATGAAAGTCATAATCCTAAACCTGTGGAATCCTAACCTAGTTGTGGCATTCATGCTGTATGATTTATTTTATTGAATTCCTAGCTAAACTTAATATATGATGATTATTACTTTCAATCTTTTTTTTAAGTTTTTTTTTCTTTTTCCGGTACTGGGGATTGACCTCAGGGTCTTGTGCTTGCCCGGCAGGCATTTATGCCACTGAGCTATATTCCTAGCCCCTCCAATCTTTTTCAATAGGAGAACTAACCTGAATATAAAAGTTAGATGAGTCTTTAACACGAGTCAACCAGTGGGTGACTGAGGCAGGAGTGAAGACACACCTCCTTTGCTCAGTAGGGGTTTGATAAAGCTGTTTTCTTGTTGCTTTGGTACATATACTCTAAAAACAAAGTAAATATGAATTGATAATATTCATGCTATCAGACAAATGTACAGCTCCAATAAAGCTCTTGATGGAAAAGGCTGTAACAGGAAAGTATGTTATCTCTCTTTTTTTTTTTTTTTTGGCGGAACCGGGGGTTGAACTCAGGCCCTTGTGCTTGCCTGGGAAGCGCTTATTCCACTGAGCCATTTCCCCAGCCCCAGGAAAGTGTGTCATCTCTTACAATACCTGTTTCCCTCTCCTTGGGTGTGAAAGGTGGGTCATTCATACTCTACAAATGTAGCTTGAAATGGGAGGAACTACACTGGCTTACATAAAAAATTACAGACTCATCAAATTAGCCCAGGGAAACTTTTGGAAATACCTGGAAGAGAAGCAGAAACAATTGCCTAAGAAGAAAATTCCTTCGAGGTAACAATAGCAATAAATGAAAAGGAAAACAAAAAACAAGTGGTACGTGCTTTACTGTAAATGCTAAAAAATAGGTTCTATTGCCTTGCTAAAGAGTGGCCTGTAAAATGAATCTATTCAAAATTCCCACATTAAGATTAAAGGTCTGATTTGGTTTAAAAATGTCATGTTTCTAGAATTAATCTCAAAATATCTTACGACCTAGGTAGAAACCCAGACCAAAGACAGTAACGCCTTTATGGCTTCTTGACGGGCTTCCCGACCTTTCCTCAAGGTGCGCATTGAGGCAGTTCTACGTGGAGGGACTGGGCCACGCAAGCGTCAGGGAGCCGAGCAGGGAGTTGCTAGCATTCCCCTCGGTGGTGGTCTCTTCAGGAGGCCCCTGGATTACATTGCCCAGCCGCCACCAGCTCCTCCTTTGGCCTCAGCAAACCTTGCGATGGTGCCTTTTTGCTCTACACAGCAGGCCCCGCTAGAGCGTCTGTGGCTATTGGGATTGAATCCCAGGAGTCAGAGGGTACGCAGCCCAAATTGATAGCTGTGTCCATTGACTTTCCGTTCCCCCATCCCACCTCTTTCATTCTGGGGGCAGCTTTGTCCCACAGAGGGAGATTATGCAGTGGGCTGCAGAAGAGATGGGACCTCAGGAAGATAGAGCACACAAAAAAACTGTGACAAATTGCAATGACAGGGCTGCGATGGTAGCTTGTGATGGAGTGAAATTAAATCCCCCACCAAACAATGCTGCTTTATTCTGTGTCTAAGGGGACCCTTGTTGAGCCTAGATTGAGAGAGAAAGTCAGAAGAGTAAGGGAAGAAAGATGCACTCACACAGCCCAAAAGATCTTTTTTTCACATTCCTCGATTTACTTTCCTCAACAAAATAGCAATATAACCTTATCTGATAGCCAATGTATCAGCACCCTTAAGTAGCTACGAAAAAGTAAAGGGCAACCTTTGCGACTATCTCACTAACATTTGGAATGATAATCTTAAACATAAAGTGCAAAATCAAAACTTTTCTTACACCCCCAATTTATATGGCATCTGAAGAATTGTGTCAGGATCCTATTTATAACAATGAAAAAAAATCTCCAAAAATACTTTAGGCTCTTTACTTTCTAGATATATTATGAAATTTGTTCACCAGGACCTTTTTTCTATGGTATTACTTACTGTAATTCCATAGAAAAAAGAGAATTTTTACTATGTGTTTTTGTCAATGACCAGTGCATGTTAGTATGGTCTCGGACTTCTAGAGCTCCCAAACTTCAGAGCATAGTGGAATTGGGGACACTCTTGGGAACCCCACTTCTGAAATCCACCTAAAGTAATAACCTTAGCTCACTTTGCATGACTGATGGAGTTTCCCATGGATTTCTGGGAGGTTGCATAAAATCTGCCTATGATAAGAAGCCTGTGGAAAGCTCTGAGTATCAGGGTGCGTGTGAGGGGAAGTTAACCCCAGCTGAATGGTAGACTTGTCTCACATTGGTAATGGGATTTCCATTGTGATAGGACTCATACATTGGTAACATCAAAGCTACCATCTTAACCATTTTAAAGTGCACAATCACTGGCTTTTATTTCGCCATCTTTTGCATCTGTCACTATCTATTTCCAAGATGCTGTTGTCACCAACCCCCGAAAAAGCTTGTCTATTAACCTGTCTCTTTTTCTTTTACTCCTCCATGTAGTCCCTGCAATTGCTACTCTGCATTCTGTCTTAGTAGAGATGTGTATGTTGGGCATTCTATACACAAAGAATCATTTGGTGTATCTTCCTTTGTCCCTGGCTTACGTCACTTGGTTTAATGTCTCTAATGCTCATCTTTTCTGCACTGTGTATCAGTCCATACACGTTGCCTCTCTATGGCTAAATACTATCCTACAGTATGGCTGGACCATGTTTTGTTTCTCCATTGGTAAGTCAATAGGTTTTGGGATTGTTTGGACTTTTGGGGCTGTGTGAATAATGTTATGAAAATCTGTATACAAGTCTTTGTTTGAATATGTTTCTAATTGGAAGAGTTTTAAATAAATTTAGAAATAAAATTATTGGGTCGGGTGCTAATTCTATTTTTAATTGTTTAGGTAAACACCAAAGTACTTTCTACCTTAGCTATACTATAATACATTCCCATCAGGAAAGGCGGAAGTGTTTCCTTTTTCCTCTCTATTGCTAACACTTGTGGTTTTCCATGTTTTTATGGCTGTGTGAATGAGTACACAGTGGCACCTCATTGGGCTTATGATTCATGTTCCTCTAAGGAATAAAGATATTATATATTAATCTTTTCATTGATCATTATATTTCTTTTGTAGAGCAATATCTACTTACGTCTTTGTCCATTCCTTTTTTCTAAAGCTGGAATGTCTCTTTCTGTTGTAGAGTTAGTGAATGTTGACAGAAATGGTGATCGACAGAACAGCACTGTAGGATGGATGTGGGGAGAAGCAGGCTACTTTAATTCTGAGCCACAGCATTTGAAAAACCAGGACCAAAGTCTTGGTCTGTCACTCAAGAATACTATGAATGCTTAGGTCAGTTAGGGCATTGTCTATGCTACAGCATTATCTATACTCTGCCATTATCTATACTATGGAAATACAAAGCCAGATCTTTCAATGAGAAGATTAAATGACATAACATACATGAAGCAACTAGCTCAACTTCTGGTATAAGGTAGGTGACGGCAAGTAGATATTGGCTTGAATATTCAATTTCCCAGGATAGCTGACACTCAAAACAGAGAAGGAACCTGAAGAGTCATGACTGAACAACAACTGATGGGGTGACTTTCTGCTTAAGCACCTCATGGAAGGAACCTTGAAAATGAATTTACTGGTCTATGTCACGAAGTGACAGCAGCAAGAGCTGACTCAAAGTTTAGCTTGGAATGGGACTTAGGGACAGCATTTCAAGCAAAAGCATATAGGCTTCTATGAATCAATTCAAGCAGCCAGCTAATAAATATGTGCTGAGTATCTCTCATATGCTAGGGGCATGGAGGTAAGGAAACTGTAGTGCCTGCTCTTGAGGAAAAAGCAAGATGAGATGAAAATGGAAAGATAAGCCCTGGAATGGCTGATCTGAAAGCCTAATAACAGGCTGTGATTAAAATAGTTATGGGGAACTCTTCCAGTAGCAAAATTTTGGGTTCACAAGCTCAAGCCACTGAAGTGAATGTGGTAAACAAATAAACAGTGGCAGAAAACCATGTGTAGATTGTTTTCTTAATGAAGAATTTCCACGTTTGTTTTGCATCTGTGGTTCTGAAAACATGGAATTTTAACTCTGTTGATGCAGGAGAAATATATTTTCTGTTTGATTTTGTTTCTGCCTCTTTTTTTTTAGTTAAGGGATATACAATGAATAATAAAAAAGGAATGTGGATTCTCAATTCAGAACTATCAACCACCATTTAGTTTATGTGGAAGGATAGATGGGTCGGAGGAGTACAGAAAATTCTAAGAATTGATTTGCTATTACATGGCTGGTGTACAACAAAGGTTTAAAATATTTCTTTTTTGGAGTTAGCTGATTTTTTTTTTTTATTTAAAGTTTAAGGGGCCGGGGAGATGGCTCAGTGAATAAGTGCTTCCCTGGCAAGCACAAGGGCCTGAGTTCAATCCCCGGTTCTGCCAAAAAAAATAATAAATAAAATAAAATACAATAAAGTTTAAGTGTGGAAAACCACAGGGAATTATCATGGTAAGTGATTTTCTACACAGATATAAGTGGCACGGAAAGGGTGTCATACTTTTTGTATTTTTAGTGTGTTCAGCATTTGTCATAAGGGATGTAGAAAATACTTGGCCCCCTGTTCCTGGCACCCCTTGTTCAACCTACACGTACAAAGAAAGTTAAAAGTAAATTCCAGCTGTTTATTAAAGCAGCTGGATGGCCAAGTACAGCACCATATCATTGCATCATAAAGTCAATTATTTCTATCTACTGAGGCTCATCATTCTAGTTTTTATGGATATTGTCACTATTATTATAACATTTTTGGTTTATTTGAGTGCAACAGTGGTTTGAGCTGAGGTCATTTTTATCTGCCATTTCTCCTACTGCTTCCCCCAATCTCCTTCTCCCTCCCCAGCGCATCCCAGCTCAGTTGCCATGGCCAGACTTTAAAAACATTTCAGACTTAAAAGGTTAAGATCTAAGGGCTGCTGATTTTATCTGGGCTTTTAACTAACACAGGCAGGTGGATTAGAGATATGTGTACAATCCTCACTCTAGACACTTGGGTAAATATGCACAAGTGCCGGGGCAGCCGAGGAAGCAATCTGATGTTATTGTCTATTAATTCCAAAGTGGAGATTAAAGAAATCAGTAGTGTAAATATCAAAAAGGATTTCCACGTACATATAAGAACATTACTCAAGCAGACTGGTTGTTCCAAATTATATGAAAGCTTTTTGCTTCAAGGAAAGTGTGAATTTGTTTTACTTGAAATTTGCATATTTTTTGTCTCTCTTTGTCTGCCAGGAGGGTGCTAACTCAACCAAGAATTCTGTTCACATGGTAGTAATTTATGCTGCTGAGAGTTTCCATGTAGTTCTATCCCAGTAACAGATATATTTGCCAGGACTGTAATGTAGAGCTGCATTTTTCTTTTTTGTCTTTCTTTATGTAACATTTCCTAGAAATGCCAAAATACAAGCGAGGGAAGCTGTGTATCAAGTTCGGAGCATTTCCAATTTTAGACAGTACAAAATCCCCATGTAGTGCCGGCCACTTTCCCTCTGAGCTTTAGAATCCAAGCTGAAGTTTCGCTGTCCTTGTGCCACTGCAAATGAATGCCATCTGACGGCTGGAAAAGCTAAGCGTCAATCCAGGGATTTTTCCACTGTGCTGTAAGAGGGCTGGAATATGGGATAGGTGTTCCAAGGCTCTGCTTCAGGGCTGGAAATGTCAGTTAAAATGCAGGTGCCGAGACTTCAGCAACAGTCATAGAGGATCACCATTAGCTTTTATTATACCGTACCTGCATTTAAAATACACACTCAGGTGCACACGGGTTTTTAATCAGCACAGCAATATGTCCAAAAATGTTGCAAGACAGTTTCAGAGCTTTCAGGAGCTATGATAAGAGATGTTTCTTTCACCTTGTATTGCAGGGCATCCGTCACAAGTCTCAGCCATCCGTAGGGAATACACCCAGGCACTCAGAATAGAATCTATGTGGAGCTTAACTCCTCCCAGAGCTCTCTTCTGGATTATTATGCCAAACCAAAAAAGGCCTAGACAATATTCTCCAAATAATTTTGAGCTACAATACTGAGCATCACTTTATGATCTCTACATACCCTGCCAGTTCTATCCCAAAAGCTGGTCAACCAAGGAAATATATGCATTGAACCTATTTTGGTATGAGGTAAAGCTCAGCAACTGTTCAAAAAAAGAGCTCCAAGTCCTGACCCATATTTATTAAAGCACAAGAATTAAGATACAGGAATGGACGAAGGCAGATGCCTGTCAGAGACTCTGGAAAATCTTCTGTGTCAAAACTGTCCCATTATATATCTCCTAAAGTTTAGTGGAGATAAATATGATTCCTGGTTACCATTTCAATCAAATACCTTCCATCCTTGACCTAAGATTAACTGATCAATTCTTCATACATTGGCATAAACAGTACACACACGCGTGTGCACATGAGCACGCACACGCACACGCACACATGCACACACACCACATTTAGTATATACTTCTCTTTCTCTACATAATAACTGAAATTAATTACATTGGAGAAAAGAAAGTTGCAGTATCAATTGGTGAGACCAAAAAAAAAAGTGATTTGAAGCAAGAGTACTTCCAGAAATTGAGGATCGGTTAGAACCAGTGTTTTGAGGGTGAAAGGGCCTTACGATCCCCAAGCCCTCAGTGTTCTCTTGATTGCTTCTGCTTTTCATCTTCAGATTCACAGCACCTGGACTGGCTTTGGTAATTGGACATGTGTCTTCACAGCAAGCGAAGGAGGCCACGCCATGGGTGCAGCTGAGTCAGCAACAACTAGCCGCGTGGCTTCGGACAAGTCCTTCAACCTTCCTCAGCCTCAGTCGGTCACATCCACACGATGGAAACAATGTGTTGTTCTGGAATGTGGTTTGCCAGGAAATAGGATGAAACCTCCGAGGTACATTCTCCATGAGAAGCGAGTCCCGCGGTACGTGCACATGTGCGCACACTTACCCAAAACATAGGCAGGTGTTTTGTCTATCACCGTGACACGCTTGAGGATTTAATTTCATTGTCTTCCTTGTGGAATTCTTCCCCTCATCTGCTTTTCCATTATACTTTTTATGACCCAGCTTAGTTATAAAGAACCCAGTGAACCAAAAGAAGATAACTTGCAAAATTAATAAAGAAGGTCATCAACTAATACAAATCTCAATTTAAAAAAAACAAGGCCTCCCTTGCCTTCTACCACTAGGCAAATGCTCTGAACTCCAACTCCACTGTAATTAAAAGACACAGAATTCCTGGAAAGTGGAGATCAAGCCTAACTTGTACAGTCTTTCCAATAAACTAAACCTTCCCGTTTCAGTACTCCGGCCAGCTTTATGTCCAAATCAATAGATGGATAGGGAAGCTCTCCAACAAACAAGGTGCTACAACAAACAAGCAAACACTCTTCTTGCGCACCTGCTGGAGACGCTGTTTGCAGGCTCTGCCTTTCAACCCTAACCTATATTTGATACGGTGTTGTTGCAGCTGTGGGACCAGGGTGGTTTATTTAAGCGGCTCCAAATGCTTGTCAGTGTGGCAACCAGCTGAATACATAAAACAGGCTCTCCAAACCCTTTATGGCCCAGGGTCAGAGTAAATGGAATAATAAAATCCAAATGCTTTTGTCTCATTTTCCGTCACCCAACCCCTCCGCATAAATCTGCAGCTTCGCAGTGACCTCCTCGTTGAGTGCGAGATGAGGCCACGGTTGGAGATACATTTGGTCTGCATCTTGGGTCTTTAAAAGCTTTTTCCAATTAATTTTAACTGGCTTCCATAAGGATCAAGTACAGCTTCCTCTCCTCCCACACCCCCTCACTCCCATCTTTTTAACCAGCCAAGAGCTGCTCAAGAGCCATACAACAGGTATCAACCGTATCAGACTCCAAATCGCTGAAGGGGAACATGATTCCAAGTCCAAGAACGTGCGGAAGAAGAGCTGGGTTCTTATTTGCAAATCATGGCGATGGGCTTGACCTCCATTTGGTGGTTTGATCTTTTGTTTTTAAACATTGACCCAAAAGGGGAAAATATCCCCTATCTTTTTCTAAGTATCTGTAGTTCAAAATCTAGAAACCAGGGTCTTGCGCCTCATGTCTTATTTGTGTCTGAATTTGAGGTACAGAAAGAGAAAAGCTTTGTGGGCTTCCTCAGCTTGCCCACGAACTATTCAGAAGACTGAGATGGGAGGAATAAGCCACAATGAATTTCCATGTGGGGGGACAGTGGACAGATGAAGGTCCTGCCACACATTGTCCTCCTCTGCACACTCCCCAAAGAGGAAAGAAATATCTAACGCCAGCATGAAGCAATATGGATCACATCGATTTCCTTTCTTTTGGTAGAATGTGACATATGTATGTATGCCATTCTGGGGGCTAAGTATTGTGAGAAATATAGACCTCAATAAGGAACAGCATGGCTGAGGAAATAGGTTGGTGGTCTAAGGGCCTACCTGAAAAACGCAAGAACCTGGGTTTGAGCCCCGGTACCACATGTTATGCTGATCTCAGAACTCTGGACCCCCCTTGCTGGTCACCGAAACCGGGCATGCCTTTAATCCCAGAGCTGGGGAAGCTGAGACAGGAGAATCACTATGAGTGTGAGCTGCATAGTGAGACCCTGTACCAAATAAATAAAGAAACAAACAGCTTAAGGTCACCAAAGATCACAGCATCCTTCCTGGGGAAGATGGTGGCCATAGAACCTGAAATCAGATATGATTAATTTTGAAAAATGTTCCAAAAACCAAGAGAGATATTTTAAATAAGAATTGTGAGTCTTTCGTTTCCCTTAGCAACTTAAATTTTGATCACTTCTAAACCCTTTCTATTGATATTTCCTATTAAAAAAAGAAATCTCTACCCAAACACTTCCTAGGGCAGCCAAATAGCTCAGTGGATTAAAACACCTGCAAGCAGGTGCAGGGGCTGGGGGTTCGATCCCC
>NDGN011547530.1:0-12067 GCA_002564285.1 Tympanoctomys barrerae | reverse complement strand
AAAAAAAAAAAAAAAAAAAAAAAAAAAAGAAGTGATTTAAAAGTGTTACCTTGAAGCCCCTGGGTGTCAATTTCATGACCATGTTTATTAACAGGTCTGTTATTGGGCAAATCCTTAGATGGTGAACCAGCTTTTAAAACCAGATTTTCACTAATCAGAACATCACTAATTATTCTGGGGTATGAGGTAGAAAGGTCAGTGAGTTCCACGCCCACTCCCTTTTCAGTGATTTCAACCACTCTGGCTTGGAGTTTTATTTCTGTAACACACATGTGAAATCTTGCTATGGCTTCTTTAGTCCAATATTTGTTTCTAGGCTGTATGTCTGTAAGATAAGAACAGGAACAAAAACAGCCATTGGCATAAGCTGACCTTCTGCTTCTACGGTATCCAGGACTGGGTCTTGGCACG
The DNA here is from genome assembly GCA_002564285.1 of Tympanoctomys barrerae. Taxonomy (NCBI): domain Eukaryota; kingdom Metazoa; phylum Chordata; class Mammalia; order Rodentia; family Octodontidae; genus Tympanoctomys; species Tympanoctomys barrerae. Next base: position 11,656 of record NDGN011547530.1, on the reverse strand, counting down.
TCTGTCCTTCAGTTCACCACTTCTGAATCATTTTTAACCATCCTCTGCAATATATCTGCATCCTCCATGGCTGAATTACAGATAACATATACTCTAATATGTTCATAGTTTAGAAGGCTCTAGATCTTTCCTTTCCCCAGTAATATATTGTTACCTGGCACTTGTCCAATAGGTCACAATGAGCACAATTTTTTCCAGATGATACGAAAGCAGGGAAGGTTTAAATAATTTGCCTGAACATCTCCCTGGCAGTAGCAGGACAGCTGGCTCGAGAGTCAGTCTCCATTACACTGCTGCTGTGCTTTTCTTTTCTAGCCTGTCTTCTTCCCTTAAATCACAAATAACTCTTCCTATCACTAACACATACTTAACATCATTTCCATGGTAGTGTCACTGTACCAAGTACTAAGTAGAAATCTGAGTGCCAGACCCTCTTCTAATCATTAATTTAATCCTCACAACTGACAGACTAGGTACCATACATAATACGGGCCATCATTTAACTAACCCTTATTCCTAGCCATTTTGCAGTTGCTAACAATGAAGGGCTGGGGAGATAGCTCAGTAGAATAAGTGCTTGCCTGGCAAGCACAGGTGCCTGGGTTCAATCCCTGGTTCTGGGGAAAAACAAAACAAAACAAAACAATGTAATGAACTCCACTGTTACTGAACTTTGTGTGATTCTCAGATTTCTTTGGGATAAAGTACTAGAAGTAAAACTGCTAATTTAGAAGGTATGACCATTTGGGGCTTACAAAGAATTTTGCAAAATGCTTTCAATGCATCTATCTTTTATTCCCATTGATAGAGAAAAGCAGCTGCTTCCCTTCTCTAACATGAATGCTGGATATTATTCAAATGTCAAAATTATATATATTAATGCTTAAACTTATATGTGCTAAATAGTTTTTTAAAAAAGCAGTTGAGGAAACTTTTATTCTGTACCATACCTACTAACCAGCACTGTATCCCTTGAAATGGAAATTTTAAAAATTTTGATGATATCATTCGGAGTTCATCTGTAGTAACTTCTTCAACATTTCCATAATCCACAAAATGTACTTTTACATTTCCATTTGGTAGGATTTCCTTGACTAAAGCACGATACCAGTTACCATCACCTAGATTTGACACAAAGGTGTTAGATGGGACATTCCCCTCGTATTGACATTTGAAAGTTTTATCTTGGGGTGACCTTTAATGTAGATAATAAATTTTGTTACTTTCTCTTTACATTCTCAATCAAAAATGCCTAGGTTAAGATTTTTTAAAATCTCATTTTTAGAATATCTTCACAATATCTTGATTCACAAACTTCATTTGTTCCATGACTTTGGAAAAGATAGCAACAATTGTGTTAGGGTGGGAAAGATGGCTGTGGTAGTGTTTGTTACCCATGCAGAGTTTGCAAACAAAAACAAATTCTCACCAAATGCTTTGGTTGTGAACCAAACTATTTGCAAAGAAAAGTTTTTTGTGAGCTGAGCTACCGCGGTAATCTGAGGGTCAAGGATGTAGCTCAGGGGCAGAGTGCTCGCCTCATATGTGAAAAACTCTAGGTTTGATCCTCAGGCAGAAACAAAACAAAGCAAAACCACCACAAAAAAATCTTACACTCAACTTAACCACTAATAGTTTCGACTGATTTGTTATTTGGCAAAATAGTATGAAAATTAAATTGTAGGAAAAACTCATTCAATGAAACTCACAAACTGAGCAAATACTTTTCACAACTAACACATACAGGGTAATCAGAAAAAAAAGACCCTGAAGTGAACAGCTCTTCCATTACCTAATTTGTTTACAGAAATAGAATTTAGAATTCTGGAAAGAAATCATCAACATAAAGTTAATAAAGTTTAGATGAGAATGTACTATTTGGAAGTTCAAAAAGAAAATGACATCTTATTTACTCTTGGCTATGAAAACTACATGCTTAAATATTGGGTGGAAATAAGGGTAGAATGTCAAGAAACAAAAAGGTTTTCATGTCACAATGACATCAATTGCAACTTACCTGCAAAAAAAGCACAACAAGGTTGCCCTATTTCTGCCTTAAAGCCATTATGTAGCTTCTGTTGACAATGCTCTGCTAATGATTTATTCAAATCACTGAGCTTCTCCAAGGCTGAAAATACAATATATATACAAGATTTAATACTCAGAATAAAGGGCTGGCCAAAGCTCAGCAGATTAGAGTGCCTGCAACGCAGGGGCCGGGGTTCTGATCCCCAGACTGGCTGTATTGGCCCCGCCCCCGGGGCACTCAGATGGCAATTGAGACTGAACAATGTGGCATGCGCCTATAATCCCAGCTCTTGGAAGGCTGTAAACAGGTGGATCACTACGAGTCTGATGTAGTAGTGAGACCCTGAATACCCTGTAGACCCTTCCTAAAATAAAATTTTAAAAAAATTCATAATACTAGATGTTCCTTAGAGTCAAAAAACATTTGGATTACAAAAATCTCATATACATACCAAAACACATATGAAATACAGAAAAATGCTTTTCTTGACCTAAAATTATCAGGCAAGCAAGCTTTTATTTAGTTAATACTCTCAACAAACCCATAATCAGTGATTTTAGTTGCCATGTATATGTAATGTGGCATTACCATTATTATACCAGAATGCAAGCTTTGCAGACAGGCAAGAAACACCCCATGAACACACCAGTTACATAAAAGCTATCCTGAGATAGAAACATAATTACTACAATGGCTAGCACAGCCAGCTGAGGCTAGTGATACCAGAACACCTGTCAGCTCTGCTTGCTGGAGGTTTCACAGAGGAATCTGTAGTGTGATACACCCGATAGAAAAGACGGGTATTCCAAATGGAAGAAGTGGCTCTGAAACACATTCTGCCTACAGAATTAGGCAGCCAAAATTACTTAGTGGGAAAGAGCTGGGCAAACACGGAAGCTGAAGGGCGAGCTCCTGCAGAGAACAGGGAGCAGGGTTCGGACAGACACAGGCCACGCAGAGCTTTCCGATGCCAGTTGAAGGGATGTGAGCCAACGTGCACGTAAACACTAGCCAGTATCTCTTAAGTAGTAACAGTGGCTCAAGTCATAGAAGTGAGAATTATGAGGAGTTAAAGATCTTGTCCTTCAGATTAGCCCACATAAACAAGCACAAAGGCACGCTCTTGGAGGCGGCGCAGAGCAAGGCATCCAGGCACTCCTGCGGGGGGTCTGCTTCGTCGACCTCTGGAAGGGTGCTGGCACGAGCACATTCTCTCTCACCTACAAATCACAATTTAGGAATTCATCCCCAGGTTATAAAGTCAGAGTAAAATCCAAGTATAAGGACTGTTAAGTAATGAAAATTTGGGAGTTCTCCACGGGACTGGAAAACGGGGCCAAGAGGTGATAATGAATGTGGATCATGAAGTCAACCTCTTAAGTGGAGGAAATTCATCGCTTGGGTTTAAAAACTGCTGATGGAAAGTTCAGCATGAAGTTTGGGATCCTTTTTCGAGATGACAAGTGTGGCAACCTCTTTGAAACACTGGAAGGAACATTCAAAGCAACAAAATGAAGGAAGATTGTCACATACTCAGGAGAGCTACTTTTACAAGGTGTTCATGACAATGTTGATATTATACTGCTGCAAGATTAATGGGGTTTACACATATTTACGTATTGCTGTTTTGGTTTTCTGATAAGCTGGAATGTTGAGTCAAAAAACAAACATGATTTAATGTATTTTTATAAAACTTTGCAAACAGGAGGGGACTTGTGTTTTAGAAGTCTTCCTTTTTTTATATCTCAAAAGGAACTGTATGTATTGCACTGTAAAATAAACAAAACCTATTGTTTTCCTCAGGAATCTGGTTGGGATATGTATGCAATGAAGCCTTTTTGGAGAGCTTAGGGGAATATTTGTTTCACAAATAATTCCTAGATATTTCTATAGATATTTGACATTCTGTCAAAGGGAAAAGCAAATGATGACCAAGTCCCACAGGAAACATTCAAATGTTATGTAATAAAAATGTAACTGTCTTAAGAAAAAAAAGAAAGAAAATTTGGAAACACTAATATTTTATTCAAACCTTGGTTAATAAATCCATACAATGGAACAGCAGATGCTACGGCTCATATCTGGATGCCCCAAAACCTCATGCACCCATAGGTGGGGCTTTGGGGGGTGACTTGATCACAGGCACCCAATAGTGGATTAATCACGATTGGCTTAGCATAGTTGCTAAGGGTGTAGATGGACTTCCTGAAGAGAGAAGCCCCAGCCTTGGACCACCCAATAGACTTGTAGCCTACATGGAAAGAAAGCCAAGGGAGAAAGGCGTGCTGCTGCCTGCATCCCCCGCCACTCTGCCTTGGAGCCAGACAAATATGGACTGAAATATCTACACACTGTGAGCCGAAGTGAGCCCTCCCTCCTCTCGACATGCAGTGTCTGGCGTTGTGTCTCAGTGATGAGAGCGCAACTAAGACACCAACCAGGTAAGCACGAAAACAGAATGGAGCCTAAACGCAGTGTGGTGTTCAACTCTGGATCCCAGAATAGGAAAAGGGCTTTTTTTTTCTTTCCACTTTGTGTTTGGTACCAGGTCACACTATGCAAATTGGACTTGTAGTGATCTTCCTTTTTTCAGCCTCCCCAGCACTGGGATTACAGATGTGTGCCACCACGCCTGAACTCTGTCACCAGCTCAGTGCGCCTCGGGGACAGGGCTAGCATGGCATGCAGGACTGGAGATTGAACCCTGGTCCCTGTGCTTGCCAAAGTGGGCACTTAGTCTGCTGAGCTATCTCGCTGGCCCTAGAAAAAGGACTTTTTTGTGGGGGCAGAACTGGGGTTTGAACTCAGGCCCTTGCACTTGCCAGGCAAGCGCTTATTCTACCGAGCCATCACCCCAGCCCCGAAAAAGGACTTTAAAGGAAAATCTAGCAAAATTAAAGTCTGGAGTCTGCTAACAATATACTACTATTACTACTGGTAGCAAATGTATTATGAATATGTAACATGTTGTCTGCAGAGAAACTCCACACTGTTTTGGCAACTCCTCTGTAAGTCTAAAATTATTCCGAATTTTTAAAGAAACTTTTAAAAAAATGGAGAGAACACTATGTTAAGTAATAATCCAAATAAAGTGAGAAGTATAAAAGTCACAGTAATCATTCATGGACACATAAAAAAGGAATTCATATATTCACACAAGCATATGTGCAGAGTTTTCTGAAAAGATACCAGAACATTGAGAATAGGAACTGGGATATTTTCTTTATTTTTTTCTGTGGTACCAGGCATTCAACTCAGGCCAGGCAAGCGCCTCTTCTACTGAGCTATCTCCCTGGCCCTGGAAATTTTTTACTACATGCTCTTTCGTAACTTTTGAATTTAATACTGTATGTTTATAAAACCATCAATGAAAATTTTTTAAAAATGAATTTTATCCTACATGAAATAATGGCCTGCCCATCAGGTGACTTTAAATGAAGAACAACAAATATCGCAACTGGACAGCCATGCTGGACTCAGTTATTTTGTTTAATGTTCTCATTTGACAGAAGGAAAAAGCTTTAGAAAAAATGAGAATCAGTGATGCTCATCAGAATAACTCAAATAAAAAAGAATACAAATGTTTATGAGGTATATAGCAACAAGAAATTTCAAATGACAACTGTCATAATTACTCAGAAACTGGCACTCAATATGGCTAATGAGATAACTCAGCACACTAAGCACCTGCTTAGGCAAGCACAGGGACTGGAGAGCTATCCCTGATATCCCATGCTGCGCCAGCCCCAACAACGGGCCTGCTGGGCCAGCCACTGAGCCCGGGCCTAGTGGCTCATGCCTGCAATCCCAGCACTGGTGAGACTGGGCCTAGTGGCTCATGCCTACAATCCCAGCGCTGGGGAGGCTGAAAACAGGAGGATCACTATGAGTTTGAGCTGAGACCCTATACCAAATACATAAATAAAAAAAGTTTAAAAAAGAAATATACTAAAGGAACTGGCTGGCACGCAATGATTGAAGCTGAAAATACATACACTCTTTATGATGCCACAGTGTCATTCCTAGGTATAAACTCAATGGAAATGTATTACTAAATTTGCACAATATTACACTAACACCACCATCATCATTTTATATGCCCCAAATAGAAGTAGACTAATAGCCAATGATAGACAGGAACCATGGACTCATACAGAACAAATACATTACAGTTACAGGCAGCAACTTAACCATGTGAAAAACATCAACAAGGCAAAGTAAAATACAGATCATCTGATTCCATTTATGTAAAGTTCAAAACCAGAAAAAACTATTGTGCTGTAAGAAGGTGAAACAGTATTTTCTTCTCAAAAAAAGAGAAGCTGTAAGATCGGGAGCAAAAAATAAAAAAGTAAAAAGATCAGGAGCAAGCACGAAGAAACTTGTGCAACAGTGATAACATTTTCTTTCTTGACCTAGACGCTGGTTGCACCTAGAGGGTGACTGTATAAGCACAAGGCTGTGCTGCCCTCGTGAGTATTCATTACGCTGCACTTATATTTTGAGAACTCATCTATATGTATGCAATACATCAACAAAGTCAACAATTAAATTTCCAAAAATGAACTGGGGAGAGTCTATGAAATCTAACTGGTCTAAACACTAAGAGAGGTTGTTGAAACAGAAATAATGGTTACAGACAGAATAAAGGCCACTTATAACCAAAGCTTTCTTGGACATACAAACACTCATTTGGTCCCTGTACTACTTCTATTACTTTGCTACTGTTTGTACCTAGATGTCCCCCTGAAGCTTCACATAGACATAAGCAGGGCTTTTCAGAGGTGGCTGGATCTAGGGTATGTGATGCTGGGATTAAGGGTGTGTGATTACTAAATCAGTACACTGACACTGGTTTGGCATCACTCTGGGTGGGTGTAGATGATGGGGGGCCCTCGCTAGTGTGAGTGCTATCTGCCCAAATGATGTGTGGCCTGACAGGTTATCACTTGCTGCATCACTACTTTATTATTACTTTCTTGACGCCTTCTGCCATTAACTGTTTCTCCTCTGCCTTCGAATCAGTAATGAACTGAAGCTTCTAAAAACTAAGCTATAATAAACCTCTCCTCCTTTAACTGAATGTTGGGTATTTTGTCTCAGCCATAAGAAAAGTAACCAGGCCAATCACTAACAGACACATCTTAAATCATCATCTATACTATATATATGCAAAAACCAAATACAAAGGTCAACTTACCATGCTCTTTCAGGATATGACAATAAAATTCTCCAGGGTTATACATCACACAGACCACAACATCTACTGTTTGGTCGACAGCTAGTTCAACCCATGTCCATTCCAATGGATTTACTTTTTCATCTGTACTCAAAGAAACTGTAAAAACAAACACATTGCACAACAAACGGACACAGTATGGGGAGGCTTTGGCAGGGGATGGTTGCTAATATATCTACTTTGGAAGACTTTCCCTTGACATTCTAGTGATAAAGGAAAGTTAACCTTAAGAACCAATTTTAACCATTATTCATTTTTCCTGAGTTTCAAATTTGAATTTCTGATCAGTCTTTAATTGCCAGTGACCCATGAAACTTTTAACAAAAATTTCAGTTTTCAAACATACTCTAAAAGGTACTCAACATCAATTCTTTTGGAAGGCTTCAGAACTTGCACATTTACAGAGCCACCTGGACTCCAGCAGAAACATTATCTAGTAGATAATTTACTTACCACTGGGTTTCTCTGTCACTGTCTCCTTTTCGTCTATGGCAAAGCCAGCATCTATGAGAATTTTAGCAACACTGATAACAGGTGTCACAGATTTATCTGTAAGTTCCACCAGGGAACTGCTTTCCAATTTGTCCACCACTTTCACTATGACCATTTTGTTCTGTGCAAATTTTTTCATAAGACAAATAGCCTCCGGTGTCCATATTCCAAATGTTGGCTTGACTCCTAACAAATAATTTTTTTAAAGAATGTTGAAATAATTCCTAAAGCAAGTGTTTTGACATATAATTCCTGATTTCCATATACTCAAAATCTGTGACAAACACTAAAACCAGAAAGTCTCTCCTGGGAGAAAGGTTTTAACATTAAAAAAAAAAGAATACAGAATTTACTAAAGAAAAACCCCGGGGCCAGGGAGATGGCTCAGTAGAATAAGTGCTTGCCATGTAAGTGCAAGGGCCTGAGTTCAATCCCTGGTTCCACAAAAAACAAACAAAACAAAAAAAACTATAGCTGGAGAGATAGCTTGGTTGCCTAAGTGCCTGTCTGGCAAGCGCGAGGTCCCAAGATCGATCTCTGGTACTGCATACCATGCCAGCTCCAGAACCCAGAGAACACTGTGCCAGCCCAGAAACTGGGCATAGTGGCATATGCCTGTAATTCCAGTGCAAGGGAGGCTGAGACAGGAAGATCACTGTGAGTCTCAACTGCATAGCAAGACCCTGTATCCAAAAAATAAATTCAAAGAAAAAGTCTACGTTTTTACATATCTGTGTAAAAAATCATAATTCTACTGATAGAAAATAGTAAAGCAAATTTTTAGCATATTAGTTATTCCGGGGGGGGGAAGATTTCGCTATGAACTGGGCACGAGCGCTCTCACTAGGCGGAAGGACGTGCTCCAAAGCTGCTCTCATAAGGACGGTGTACAGCTCAGCACATTCACTAGAAACCACCGACCTACAGATCCAGAAAAGCAACTTTCAAAGTGCATAAATTATACTTCAGTAAAATCATTAAGAAAATAAAAAACCATAAAACAAATGAGAAGAAATACTAGTCTCTTCATTAATACATGATGCATTTGTGGCACAAATCAGCACTGAATGGGTACTTATAATACCTAAGTTATGGCTAAATCAGACCATTGAATGTATGATCCAAATAATATACAAAAAATATTCAGCCTTTAGTAATAAAGCAAACAAATGACTTAGGTTTGAGCTCACTGACACTAGCCAAGATAAAGAAATCTCTCTCTGGTACATGAATGTATGAAAAGTTCACTCCCTCATACTTCCCAGGGGACATACGAAGTAATTCAACTCTTCCCAGAGCATAGTGAAGGACGTGTATCACATTTACGAAAAGCAGCGGCTTCACTGACACCCAAGGATCTCGGATATGTGGCAAAACCTAGTTAAAAGAACACTGCTGACAACAAAAACGGGAATATCTTTTTGATATTAGATAATAGACAAAATGTGGTACATTCGAATAAAGACTGCTGAAGCCAATTTATTGACCTGGAAAGAAAGCTATGATCCTGGTGGAACAAGTTACATGTTACATGCATGGTGATTTCTAAATATATGATCCCATGTTATTGTTTTGTCAAGCAGACTTTCCCTCCTTGTGCATTTTTCATAATTCAATTTTCATTTTTAGGTTGTAACGTTTTTAATCATAGTGTTTTAATCATAAAATCCTCATACCTGCCAGCATACACTTTAAAGCTTGCATTGGCAATTCCAACAACTTTGGAATTATGGGACAAAGTCTTGTCAAACTCAGGATCTCAAAGTTTCCATAATCGACATAGCCAACCAATACAGACTCTTCAGAAGCATAGGCCAGAACAGAGGCACGGTACCACTGATCATCCTCTGAAACAAAGAAGATTCAACTTCAAATGATTTTTCATGACAGTAAACATCAAATCAGATGGTCATATCTAGATTTTACTTTTTAAAAATGCCAAGTTTTACTAAACATGTATGCTTACTGAATACTACACATTTGCTGCTTACTCAAAGCTTTCAATTCCTAAAATGTGATCTTTATTATTAGCTTCCTAATATGTCATATGCTGTCGTTATTAATTTGGGTGCCTGTCTCTCTAGTAGACAGCTCAGTAGGGCAGATAATATGTCCTGATGGTGTGACTCTCGAAGGTCCTGATGAATACATGGATCCATTACATCAAGCAGGGCACTTCAAGAACACCTGCAGTATGAGTCAAGGATGACCAGCCAAGCAACTGACGTACGGGGCACATTAGTTACTCATCAACCCTTCTGTACGGAGTCCCTGGCTGAACTTGGCAGTCACATGGGAGGGTTTGTGCAGCTACAAAGACTTTGCTATTACAGTGCTAACCTTCCAGACACTCCTGCTATTCCAAATAAAACTGGAGAAGATTGGAACCTAGATGTTCTTTATCTTGTGTTTATGTAAATAGAATGGCCTGTACCAATCTCCAAACACCAAGGGGCTGGAAAACATTTATGCCCTTTGCTCTCCCCACTCTATAGGTTCTCTACCCCTTCACATGTCACATATTCCTTGGACCCATTTCAACTGGATGCATTTAAGAAGATAAATATTGCACCTAAATATACAAGCTTCAAATGCAGCCACTCAGTGCTAAGAACTATGTCATTTTTACTCAGCTGTAAGTAAAACATTCAACAACATTGTCTTTACGTACCTGAGAATTGAGCACAACATATATCTCCAACGGATGGATAAAAGTTATACCTTGGACACGCATGACTACAGTACTCACTAAGGGATGTCTGAAGTTCAGCAAGCTTATCTGTGGAGAAAGATCACGTCTTAAAAGTTATACATCCATACCTGATCTTTAGTTTCACATGTTGAGTGGGGGTGGGGGTGGCTCAGTCCGCCCTGAGGGCGGGGCTGGTGCAGCATGTGGTGCCAGGGATCAAAACTGCCTAAGCTTGCCTAAGCAGGCACTTTAGACCGTAGAGCTATCTTGCCTGCCCCACATGCTGAGTCTTAAAGTATATCACAGTAATAAAATAAATCAAGAAAATTCACTTACGGCCATTTTGTAGTTGTTGGCAAAAAAAGTCGCCTGGTGTCTGAATGTGGGCAACCACACCACAAAACTCATCACCGACATTCAAAGTCAGCACTTTGGGGATTAGGTCACTTTTGTCTATACCAATTTTGTTTACAGGTACCATCATTCCAACTCCATCAGGGTCACCTTATCGGAAAACAGAAAAATAAGTTATTTTGATTTCATTACATTTTTAAAAATCAGGCAAACTGTGATCATTTTGAAAAAGAGAACATAAATACAAATGGGCAAAATTCTTGGAGATTCAGTCTGAGATAAAGTCAGTTTTCTATCTTGCCAAAGGCCAGACTATTCCTAAGAAAATCAATAGTACAAAAAAATTCTGATTTAATAAAAAAGTTGTATAATAGAATCTTTATAGTTTCTAAGCTCAAGAGAACATAACTTAGAATATATTACCTCAGATTATTCTAAAGTAAAAAACACATCAAGTAGCACCCATTTTACAGTGAAATGATAAAGCTCATATGAAAAAACACAGACCACTACACAGCCCCCGCAAAGTCCGCCGAGTGAGAACTTCTGCCGGCAGGACCCCCAGATCCAACCTTAGCCCAGGCCTGATGAGTGTGTGGGAGAGCTTCCCCTCTCTCCTACTCCCCCTTGTAGACTCAGCTCAGGCCTGGCATACAGGCCTGGGGTTAAACTGCAGTTGCAGTCCCTGCAGAGAGAGTAGGGGACAGAAACACCCAGCAAGTCCAGGAGCAGAAAATCTTGCCAGAGGACCAACACAGGTTTACCACCAAGGGCTGCAGCTGGAACAAGCTGAGCACAGCAGCCAGACCCAAGCCAGGCACAAGTGGATAAATTCAAACTTTGTAGATCT
>NDGN011547528.1:6447-22432 GCA_002564285.1 Tympanoctomys barrerae | reverse complement strand
AAAAAAAAAAAAGAAATGAAAAGGGCTGGGATAGGAGTTTAGTGCTTCCTGGGTTCAGTCCCCAGTGCAGGGCGGGGAAGGGAAGGCTTAAATGTGCCCAAAGTATCAAATAACAACATGTAGCACCCACCACTTATACACGGTAAAGAGAAAACAGGCAATGAGCAGAAAGGGACTTTTAAAGGAAATACAATTTTATTATACTCTTCAATCTAAGTTAATTTTTTTTAACTTGTAGATGTGTTTGGGCAACTTGAACATAATTAGTATTGACTTAGTGTAAAACTATCTACAGTATAATTTTTAAAAATTGTTGGTTGATCACACAACTCCCAAACATCTTTTCTACCTATTTGCTTAAAAAAATCCTCAGAAGCCGTAGAAAAATAATTTCAGTTCTGCTGTTTTTTACTCACAATATTAAGAGTAACATTTAGCGGAACCATGGGAGAACTGTTATTGTCAGTGTTGGTAACAAGTTGCTGAGTCAGACCTGTGTCCAGCAAAGCGATCGAGGTTTACTTTTGATAGAGACGTCAGTCACTAGTCGGCTGTCTCCTAGGCAGGGTGCTGTGGGAGAGGAAAAACAGCTTACCGCCCGGCAATAGGACACAGAACAGAGAGCTGCTGCCCTGGTGGTCCGGCTTCTTCAACCAGGCGTCACCTCTCAGCATCACAGTTAGCTATACATTCATCAGTGGGGCAATTCAGCGATGAGCAAATATCTTGCTCCCTAAAGCTGTGGCTTTCATTCTCTTTCTTTTCTTCAGCCTCCCCGCACTGGGATTACAGGCCTGCGCCACTAGCCACTATACCCAGTCTTGTGGCCAACTCAGTGTGCCTGGGTGGCAGGGCCAGTGTAGCATGTGGTGCCAGGGATCGAACCCTGGTCCCTGTGCTTGCCTAAGCAGGTGCTTAGTCCACTGAGCTATCTGAACAGCCCCATTCTCTTTCTTGCAGGTGAAGTACATTTATGACTTCCCTAAGGGATACTGCCCCAATCCCACAGTCAAAGCATTTGGACAATGCCCAGTTTAGGCTCTAAATTAAGAGACAATACAAACACGTTTCTATACAAACCCTGAATGTGGCTTCTCTTGTTCTTGAGATTTCAAACAAAGAAGACAAATTTTCTGTTCTTCACTGCCTGCACATTGCATATTAGTGTAGCAAACTAAAAAATAACTAGATAACTCATTTTACACTGCCCTTCTGAAGTGGTGTGAATGGGACATACTCAGAAGTTACTCACTTTCAGTCCTTCTAAAATGCTGAACAGTTCTGAAATCCCTTGGGTTTCTTGCTTTGTAGATGGAGGATGTTGCTTTGGGACCCTGATTGTCCCTCCGAGGGCATGCCCATTCCATTGTTCACTTTCCCTCTTGCAACCAGCCCTTGGCAGCCTCTCTTTTTCCAGGAACCCTTTGACCTCATCTGCTAAATAAAAATTACAAGAGGCCATTGTTTTGGAGTAAACTGCGTGAGGCCTCCACAGGCCAGGCTGACAACCAAGATGGAGTCACTTGAGCAAAACTTCTGGATCCCAAGTCTAAAGTAAATAGTTTATCTGACTTTCTGAGAAATCAAGATTGGAGAGGGTAACAGCCAGATTTCCTGGACAGGCCTGTGTCAGTTGTCATGATAGTGAAGTTTCCTCTGTCTTACTCTTTATGCAAAGGAGTAACTGGATGTTAACCTATCAATTATTTTTCTATTGTTTTATGTCCCTGTCCCTGCCTTATAAGGAAAAGTAGCTTTGAAGTAGGCAGTTTGCTTTTTGTTCATTTCTGTATTCTTTAGCCTTTTTTCTTTTCTTTTTTTTTTTAACCAAGGACCCAACCCAGGACCTTGCACTAGCCAGGCAGGTACTTAGGCTCTTGAGCCATTTCCCCTGCCCTAGCCTGTTTTCTATCTATAAATCCGAATTCCTTTGCTCAAACCTTTGCGACACTTGTTCTATTTTAGAGAATGAAGTGTTGTCTAAACCTAGAACTGAAAATGGAGTTAGGCTGGGGTTAAAATGTGGGCTGAGTATGCCTAAGACCCCGGGTTTGATAACCAGTGTACATGTGGGGAATGCTTTAGGGAAAATAAAGTCAACACTAAGTCATTCTCGTTCGGTCCAGTGTGTATATGCTGAAGAATGTGCTATCCTTGGGAGCTGAGCAGCGCTGGCTATCTTCTGGTTTAGAGAACCGAGGGCTCCATAATTCCTTTGAGTCCTAGATCATTTTCCCAGCCATGTGAGGTCCAGACTTGTGGCTGCTGAACCTCAGGGCTTCACACATGCCAGGCTAGCAAGCACTCCCTACTGAGCTATATACCTAGCCTTTTAAAAATTTTATTTTGAGGGCTGGCCAAATAGCTCAGCAGATTGAAGCACCAGGGATTCGATCCCTGGGCCTGCTGTGCCAGCCTTGGGGAACAGCCCTGCCCCTGGGGCACACTTGAGAAGGCAATGGAGAGGGGTGTGGTGGCACACACATGTGTAATCCCAGCTCTTGGGAGGCTGTTAACAGTCTGATCTAGTAGTGAGACCCTGAACACCCTATAGACCCTTCCCTAAAATAAAAAATAAATAAATAAATAAATAAATAAATAAATAAATAAATTTATTTTGAGCCAAGATCTCTCTAAATTGCCCAGATTGTCTATGAACTTGCAGTCATCCTCATCCTCTTGAATAGCTGGGATTACAGGCAGACACCCCTGAACCCCACAATTTCCTCTCCATTTGATTTCAGTTTATTTCCATATGCCTTCTAGGGAAGCCCTTAGTTCTACTCCAGGCATACTTGTTCTATTCGTTGTATGCCTTTGAGGTTTTGCTTCTATGTCTTCACTGACTTAATTCTTCCTACCTTGAAGGAGTCTAGCTTGGTCAATGAGTCACACTTTAAGTTTCTTTTCCCCTGAGTTTTTCTTATTGGAAGTGTTGCTGATTGACTGGAGCTGCAAGAACGGCAGCAAGGCTGAATGTCATAGGCCACACGGGTCTCAGAAGTGTTGCCTGTCTGAGCCCCATATGGAGCAAGCACAGCGTAGTTATTGAGAAGCTTAAAAAGTACAAATCATTGACAAAGGTCAGTGTACAAGAAGCCCTCTAAATCACGAGATTCTAATCAGCCACATACGGTAGTTATCCTAAGACTTTAAAGTACACAAGATTTTCTCCTCTGGTCTCTAATGACAGTTCTGAGAAAACAAACAAGATCGTTCTGTCCCTGACAGCTGGCCGCCAGATATTGTACATCAGCTTGCTGAATGTGCAAAGTAAAACATCCTCTTTGTTTTCCCCGAACTTCATCTTCAGAGATCTGTCATGAATTGTGCAGCAGGAAGATCGAACTGAGAAGGACAACCTTATGTCTATCTTTTGTTGGAGAGGGCTTAACATTTTTGGAGTGTTAACATGGGTTTGGTTGCCATTCTTTGCATTTGAGAATGAAAACCTGAAAGCAGAGTGTTGGGCTGGAGCTATAGCTTAGAGCAGAGGTTCAGTGTTCAATCCTCAGTACTGAAGAAAAAAGAAGACCTAAGTGTTAAGGGCTAGTTCGTTCGTTGGACTTTATTTAACTGAAAGGCTTTCTCAGGTTTATTTTTTACTCTGTTGGGAAAGAGACACAGCATTTTTCCACCCTCAAGTCTGACTTGATCGACTTTATTCTCCTTGTTTTGTTTATAAATCAGTCAGTTATTTTCTGAGCTTATTCTTTGTCACCTTTTAAAATGCAACCAACAGTAGCCAATAATAGGCCACAGTTGCTACTGATTTTTGACTTTCTAACTTTTTCACTGCATCAGCTAATTCTCTAGGTACATTACCTCTTTCCACATTATCAGAGGTGCTTGCTTGGCCAGCAGCTCTGTCGCCTTCAGCATCTGCTTCCTCGCTCCTTGTTGCCTGACCGCCAAGCCTTGGTGCTGTGTTCTGTTGAAGAGCCCCTCTGCGCTTTGCACATCAGTGAGAACAGACTGGGTGCTGCTGCAGTAACACATAATGCCCAAATCTCCCTGATTTAAAAGCCAAAAGATTCATTTATTTGTGCGGTCAAAAGGCACTAAGCACAACTCTTCCATTCAGTGGTATTCACTGGCTTTACTTTCAATTCTAGAATCAGTCAACACCTCATTCTCGAAGACAAAGTAAGTTTTCCAGTGGGTCAAGCATAGGAAGTTGACTACACACAGAAAGGACAAAGAAGGCAGAAAAAAAAAAAAAAACAAAAAGCTGATTAGTCGATTCAAAGTTACTTTTCTTGTAACAGAGGGACAAAGACACAATCACAGAAAAATAACTTAATCGGTTAACATCAGGTTCCTTCTTTTGCACAGGAATGACTTTGCTAACCTATGGAATGAAGTGGGAAATTTGGGCATTACCTGTTGCATTCTGATTTCTCACAAGGTCAGATGGTAGGTTTGGTTTAACTGTGGTGTGAATGAATCTAATTTGATTGCTTGCTAGCCTGATCTACTGAGGCTTCATGTAGCAGCTTACTCCAGAACACTGGCTGCCAGTAATTTTCATTGAACACTGTTTTGCATTGGACTTCTTACAAATTCAAACCTGGTCTTCTGCTGAACATTGTTGATTAATACTCCAGATTCTTTTTTTTTTTTTTTTTTTTTTTTGACATCTGGTTTAGAAAGTAGGAATAAGGGGTGGATACAGATACTCTCTGTCCAGAACCAACATAGCTCCTGGCACACATGACTAGGCTCTTATCAGTAGTTCGGCTGTACATCAGAGTACCTGGGTATCTCGGAACAGTGGCAAACGTGAGTCACACATGCAGCTGCACTGGGGTGTTCTTTCCTTACTCTATCGCATCCTCATGTTCTTTTTGGGAAGCTTAGGGGTAAATGGATTCCACATTAAGAAAATGAATAAAACTCTGTGTGTAAAATGTAACAGTGTTTTGAAAAAATGTTACAATGTGAGATAACTTTTTTTTCACAAAGATGAGAAGTAAATATAACAAAACCCAGCTCCTCACTCATGCAGGGCTAGCTAGCTATCACTGAATTATATTTTCAGCCCCTTAAATGCAACTGCAGTTGCCACTTAAATTAATAGAGTACTACAATCTTTATTCCCCCCACTTTAATGCAGACTGCTGTTATAACACTGAACTATATTTTTAAAGCTTTACACTTTTTTTCCACTGTCAAGTTGCCAACAAAGCTTTGAAATGGCTCAAAATTGAGCAGTAGGTAAAGCGGGAAAAAGAAACTAGGGTTTAAAATAACTTATCAAATGCTCAGGCCTCCCCTATAATGTTTCTTAAGAGGGAGACCTCTTTTCAGTTACCTGTACTTAGCAAGATCCAACCAAACAAAATGCATGGGGGTTCTTCCGGTGACTGCTGCTTCCTTTTTTTTTTTTTTCTTTTTTGGTACAAATTGGATTATTTTCTGGGTTTTACATAGCTTTTTCTATCTGTAATGCTGAAGTATCTCACACAATATTTTCCATTGTCGAATTCCTTTGTTTTTAATTTCTATGTGTGTTAAAAGTTCTAAGTGTAGAATATTCTCCTTCCTTCCCTCCAGATCCTCGAGCCACCACAAGTACAACCTGCACTCCACACACCAACCTCACGTCATCAGGTTCAGCCTGCACTTCTTCCTTACCTTAGTTCAGGCTTATATCATCATAAACAGATAGTCCTTCTTTCTTTCCTCCCCTTTCCCCTTTGTTTTCAAACCACATGGTATATTTTTAAAAAGCTTACTTCTAGCCATCTCTCTCTGTCTATCTCTGTCTCTGTCACTCGCTCTTAAATATATTTGGTACAGGGTCTACAGGATCTCACTACAAAGATCGTAGATCTAACTCAGAAGTGATTCTCCCGGTTTTAGGCTCGCCAGCCCTGGGGTTACAGGCGTGCACCACCACACCCAGTCTCAGTCGCGGTCTCAGCACACCCGGGGGCAGGGCTGGTCCAGCACAGAGGATGGAACCCTGGCTGCTGTACGGGAGCTTTAGTCCGCTGAGCTATCTGGCTGGCCCTAAATTTGATTCTTTTTTTTCTTCCAGCCATCTCTCACTTTCTTTGTTAACAGAAAATTAGGGAAAATCTTTATAGTCAACTGGAATAGAACGTTCTTTTTAATGGCTGCCTAGAAATGGGTTTTTTTGTCTTACTTTTTGTTTTAGTACTGAGAATTAAACTGAGGAAGCCACAGTTTTAGAAATCAAACTTTATTGAATGACTCCTTGTTAAAGGGCATGCCTGGCGTTTGTTTTCCTTTGTTTTTGTTAGTTTTGCCACTCTAAACCTGTTCCAAAGAACATTCTTAAGCTGAGTCCTTGAATACTTGGGTCTTTTATTTTTACAGCCAAAGAGAAGTGTTAGCTTGGCTTCAAACATATGTTTTTAATAAATGTCGGTAGAATCTTTCAAAATGACATCTAGAAATTTCCAGAAGGCCCTTCCTTCATCCTGTCCAGTCACAGGTATTTCTTCCCTATTTTGCTAAGAATAGACTATAATTGCAACATTGGTGTATACTCCAGGCACCTGTTAATATGCCATCGGATAATCCAGTAATTCCAGTGAGAAAGACTGGTCAGCTTGTATGGTTGGGGATGCTTGTGTTTTTTCTTTTCTTTTTTCTTTCATTTATGTATTTGGTACAGGGTCTTACTATGCAGCTCGGACGCATAGCTTATACTCCTAGTGATCCTCCTGTTTTCAGCCTCCCCAGCCCTGGGATTATAGGTGTGTGTCATCACATCTGGACTCATTCACCTGCTCAACCTGCCCTGAGGCATGCTGGACTGGGAATCAAATGCGGGTCCCTGCGCCTTCCAAGCAGGCACTTAGTCCACTGAGCTATCTCACCTGCCCGCTTGTGTTTTTTCTTTCATATTTCTTAAAGATTCATAGCTCATAGCAGAGAGGGGGCTGGGTACCATGTTAATGCACCTTATTCCATTTACTAATAGGAAGATTCAAAGAAGTGGACAGAGCTCCACAGAGCTGGTTCAGGTGGCCCCTCCTGAAAGCAATTGTTCTGCATCCTGACACAGGGCGTTAGCTGTTACACCATGCTGCTTCCACACTGGGCCGCGCTGGGCCACACTGATGATGGACTTCAGGGGGGACCCAACAGGCTTCACCTGCGAGCTAAATTGACTCAGAGGGATAAGCTGGGTCTGGTTTTCTGTTGCCTCCCACTGGGACTATCAAGCTTCCCATCCTGCTCAGGCAGGGTGGGGTTTGCTTTGTAAACTTCTGAAAAGATAATAGGAAATTTGTTAACTTGGTTTTGTGTGGTGTTTGTTGTTCTTAATCTTGTGGGGCTTGGAATTTTATTTTTCTGTATGTTAGAGCTCACTAAGTATGGAGCAACTAGGTTGTAGCATAGTTAAAATAACAATAGTGAAGTTCAGCAGAGATTATTATTACAGGACTCAACTTTCCTCCTTCAATTTCCCTGAATAGAAAACTGGCTCATAGGTGGACAAGCAAAGACCCTTGAAGCTATCCTTACATATCTCGCTATGCAACACATACAGTCTGGTAGATGTAATAGGATAGTCTGATAGGGGTTTACGTGAATGTTTTCTAGGGCTGAAATAAAATGAACTTTGTGAAGGAAGCCATTTTTGCTCCTGAATCTTTAAACTGTTTTACTTCCCCCCAGCCCCAGCCTCCGCTTGTGGCTATTGAGACTGGGGGAGGAGGTCCCCTTTGTTGCCCCCGCTGCTGTGCTCAATGATCTCCTACCTCACCTCCTGAGAAGTAGGACACAGGTGTGTGCCACCATACCTGGTTTAAACTCAGTTTTAATGGCTGTCTCGAGAGAAGTGAAATGGAAGACTCCAGCATTTGGTGTCTCCTTTGGGCTTGCTCCGTTTTTCACCGCAGAGCATTTGACAGCACATGAGCTTTCCAGGATGCTTTTTGATACAACCCATTTAGGTACCTCAGCCCTGTCTGAATAGTAATGAAAGTAATTGTGGTGTAGAGTCACTTAGCATCAGATAAATAGCAGAAGGAAGTCACGTGCTTGTAGACCTAGACACAAGCCGTGGTGGCTGTCCCTAGACCTGCAGTGCCTGTGGTCCTCTGCGCTGTTCCAATACCTGCAGACCAAAAGCACTGGGGAGCTGAGGCTCTGGGACGTACATCATCAGATGAAATCAACATCTATGGGCAGGAGACCAGGAGTGAGTGCTAAGAGCTTTCCCGATGACTCTAACTCATGTCAGGGCAGAGAACTTCTAGGCAAGCCGCTTAGGAGAGACAGTTTCTCTGCCTAATGCAGAAAGAAATAGAAGTAATACAAGTTGTTAGATTTCTGCCTCACTAGTGGTCATCACATCTGCTCATTATCTCTCAGAGTGCCCTTGCTTTCCCCTTCTCCCTCCTAAATATTGTGGGCCCACATTGTACAAAATCAGCTTATAAGTGAAAACCTAAATCATAGAAAAAATGCCTGGGAAGGGACCTTGTGCTTTAGAAACCACCACACGCTCCCTTGGTACACCCAGTAGTCAGTGTTTTCTTTGTCATTGGAACAGGTGAGTTTCTCTGGCTACAAATCTAATGAAAATAGCACTTGGGAGCCTTGATGTGTGTAAAAACACAGATCTTTAAGTACTGGAATAGCACTTAGCTTGGCAAGACACGGACGCCCTGAAAGGCACAACTGAGACTGGAGTTGGAAGCTGCAAAATCATGCTTTTCATCTCAGTCCTGAGGCCCACTCAGTCCTTGAATCTGGTGTGAGCAGAGTTGTGGGTACCACTGACCTTATGAGTTTCTGTGCCTTTCAAAAGACACATATAGCTGAATTCAAAAATTGAATATTGGACGGGCCAAATAGCTCAGCCAATTAAAGCACCTGCAAGCAGGTGCAGGGGCGGGGGGGTGGGGGTTGATATCAAGGCCTGGCACACTGGCCCTGCCTCCAGGGAGTGCTGAGACAGCAATTGAGACTGGGCGTGGTGGCACGCGCCTATAATCCCAGCTCTTGGGAGGCTGTAAGCAGGCGGATCATTATAAATCCGATCTAGTAATAAGACCCTGAACACCCTGTAGACCCTTCCCTAAAAATACCAAAATAAATAAATAAATAGATTAGATGCATTTTGTTACTGAATATTCAAAAATTGAACTTTTTTGCATATATAGAATTCAGCATGTATAGGATTTTGCATGTATAGGATTTACTCTCTTTCTGTCCTCTAGCATTCCCGTGGTTCGGCATGGATATCGGTGGAACCCTGGTTAAGTTGGTGTATTTTGAACCAAAGGATATTACAGCCGAAGAGGAACAAGAGGAAGTGGAGAACCTGAAGAGCATCCGGAAATATTTGACTTCTAACACAGCCTATGGGAAATCCGGGATCCGAGATGTCCACCTGGAATTGAAAAACCTGACTATGTGTGGGCGCAAAGGGAACCTGCACTTCATCCGCTTTCCCAGCTGTGCCATGCACACGTTCATTCAAATGGGCAGCGAGAAGAACTTCTCCAGCCTCCACACCACCCTCTGTGCCACGGGAGGCGGGGCTTTCAAGTTTGAAGAGGACTTCAGAATGGTAGGTCAGGCCAGCCCCTGCTCAGAGCTGCTCCAATGTCCATAGTCAGGTATTACATGCCTGAGAAGTCTGCTAGCCTTGGACGTGGACAGGTTACTTTAGCTCTGTACCTCAGATTCCTTGTTGATAGCTCCTACCTCAGAGGGTTGGTACATGGGGGCTTACATAATCCAGTGCAATGGCACACACTTGTGATTTTAGCGGCTTAGAAGGTGAGAAAGGAAGATTGCATGTTTAAAGCCAGCCTAGGCTACTTAGACTCTACCTTTAAAAAAATACTGAGAAAGGAAAGAGAAAAAACCAAAAAGAATTAAGTGAGATAAGAGACCCTTGGTACTTAGTAAGTACTCAATATGCACTAGTTATCATTGTCATCTTGTCTTTTACAGTTGATGCTATGTGCTGTGGCAAAGGCAAGATGATATAAATCCCTTTCTAAAGTTATGTTTCATTTAGAGTCTCCCACAGACTCACTACGTAGTCGTGACGCTGGTTTCATCTCCATCTGTCTCATGTATCTCTGTCTCTGTCTCTATTTTACTGAAACCCACAGGAAGGCTTTCTATAAATCCTATTAAAAATTGCTACCTCTTTCTACCTATTTATTCTCATGTCTTTTTTGTTATTCTCATGTCTGAATGTCATTCAGAGGTTTTGCTCACAAATAGATGTGAAATCGTCAATATTATTTATAGGTAAATTTGCTTATTGGTAAAACCCATTTAGAGACTATGATAATGCTTCGTCCAGATGGACAGTATATAGCAATATACACTGCTTATTTAGATTTGATAAATGCTGCAAAATGTAACACGTAGATGAAAAGATGAAGTGTGAAATGTCTCTTTATTTACCAATCTCTTTACATCTGTGTGTTTCAATTTTCCCATGTCTTGTAGTCAAGACAGTAATCTTTGTTTTGCCCGATTTCTTCTCACAGAATAAAATGCAGATGAAGTTAAGCAATAGGTCCATGTAGATATACTGTATATCCACTGGAAAATAAAGGGGTTAGATTGACAAGGCGATCAAACATACAAGATGGAAAGTTTAGAAGATTTTAAGATTAATGTTATTATAAAGTTGAAAATATACTGAAGTAAGTGTAAAAACATACTTTTTAAGTAGATCTATAATCCCAGCTAGTAGGGAGTCTGAGGCAGGAGAATTGCAAGTTCAAGTGCACCCTGGGTAATTTAATAAGATCCTGTCTCAAGAATTTTAAAAGGGCTGGGGTTATAACTTAGTGGCTGAGTGCTTGTTCATCATGCCTGAGGCCCTGATTCAATTGCTAGCACCACAGAAAACAAAATAAAACCAAAAATATATATACATATTCTCACAGCCTATGAGACCATCTGCTGCATTTTATGATAGAATTAATGTAATTTTGTCTTGCTATAAAGTCTGTTATTAATGAATCAACACATTATAGTATTTAATACAGATATAAATATGAATTTTATTTGTGTCATAAAGTGTAACACCATTTACCTCACTGATTTTAGTTAAATAATTTCTGTAGGACTCTGCATACAGTCCTAGACAAGTACAAGTAAAACTGATTATTTTCAGGTTTTGGCTTTTTTCTTCTGTCAGCTTCTCCTACCCAGCTGGGGATTTTGATATTACCACTTAATGTAAATAGCTCTTAGGATCTTTTTATCACCCCTGTGGTTCAGTGGCCAGATTTGAAACAGAAAAGGTTAAGGTTTGCAGACTTGAGAACTAAATTTGCATTCCTGATGCAGAAAGGGTTGAACCTGAATTCCACTCTTGTTTCTGCATTTAATCAGGGCAACTTTGGGCAAGATATATCCCTCCTGTAGGCCTGTTTTATCATATGTGGAAAATTAGCTGTGAGGAAGAGGAGGATTTTTAGGACAGCAGAGCTGGAAGTGACCCCTAGAGATGAGGAAATACAGCCCTGAAGCCTGTGTGTGACACGCACAAAAACACTCCAGCTTAACGCGTGGTCACGAGGTCCTACCTTAGCAGTGCCTCCAAGGAAGATCGGGGTGTTCTTGAGCTCACCAGTCTCTCAAGGACACTGCCTTGTCCATTTCCAGTAGAGAGCCTCAAGTGAATAGGCGACTTGAGAAATTTATGTAACTTGTCTGTCCTTGCCTCTGTCTCTTCCTGGGGGTAATGCAGGTCTTGGGAGAAAGTTACTCAATAGGTGTTGCCTGTGAGCAAATGTGTTTCTCAAGGTTCTGAACCCCGAGCGGTCATACGCTCCTTCAGGCATGCTCCTGCAGCCTAATGACTAGATTGCAACACAAAGCAAGTCTGGAGCAAGCCCCGCATTTTTACAAAAGAGTCTAGGCAGCTGGAGTGTTCATCTATAATGAAAATGCCTTGGACTTTTTTTGGCTTCTGTGCTCAGTGTTGGCCAAAGTGAAAACATAATTGAAAGAGACACCTCTTCCCATATCCATTGTGACAGCACTCTAAATAATGTGCCCATGTAATCCCAAAGTATGTCAGGATGAATAGGTCTTACCATCTTCTTCCTAAGCATTTATTCACTCACTTAACAAATAATTCATCAGGCTTCTCTGTGCCAGGTACTGTTATGAGCAAAACAGAGTTCCCGCACCTGCCCCACATTTATATTCTAGTAGTAGAGACGGTCATAGCGAAATGATATGTGAATATAGAATATATCAGATGGTGGCAGTTGCTGTGAAGGAGAAAATAAAAGCAGGACAAGTTGAATGGTGAGTTTTGGGAAGGTATCTTGTTTTCTGTTTTTTTGGTTTTTTTTTTTTTTATGTTTTAGGGAAGGGTCTACAGAGTGTTCAGGGTCTCACTATGTAGAACAGCCTGTTTACAGCCTCCCAAGAGCTGGGATTACAGGTGTGCGCCACCATGCCCAGTCTCAGTTGCCATCTCAGCATACTCTGCGGGGTGGGGCCAGCACCTTAGGCCTGGGGATTGAACCCCCAGCCCCTGTGCCTGCTTGCAGACACTTTAATCCGCTGAACTATTTGGCCAGCCCTGGGAGGATAAGAAGTCACACTACCTAAAGATTAGAAGTAATAGAGCAAAACCACACGCGTCTGGGAAAGAGTATTTTAGGCAGACAGAACAGTGAGTGTGAAGGAACAGAGGTGTCCAAAATACAAAACTTTTTTAAGGGGATAGAAAATTGAATAAAAAATTATTCTTTAATTGGAAAGGATCAGTATATGCTGTTGTGTATTTTAAGTAACTAAATAATAAAGTAGTACATTTACATAAAGTTCTGTTATTGTTATTTTCTAAAAGTGCTGTTTTCAGTGTAATATGACTTGAAAGATAGGAATTGTTAAAAGCTACCTGAGTAGGGCTAAGCAAAAGAAAAGACGTTCAGTAAACAGAATAGTCAGCAGTTATTAGGTATGATGACTGTATTCTTGTTTTATATAGCAAGTGTTTTAATCTCTAAATAATAGTAACTGTTCTTCATCCAGTTTAGAATGTACAAGAAAGAGCTATAAAACATGAAACAAGCATTAAATCAGACCTTTTTATGAATACTTGCAATTTGACAAAGCTACATTTCAGTTTTGTTCTTCTTTATTTTTTCCCTCCTTCCTTTCCTTTTTTTTTTTAACATTTAAAGATCACCATTCCAATTAGAGTTATGAAAAAATAATTTTCAAAATTAGTGATTTACTTCATCTAGCTTTAAGTAGCCTACAACATCAATTAGTTAGTTTAGATACCCATGTTTTTAAAAAGTCAGGAATCCTGCATGGCTGTATACCAGAACACAGAATACTGTGTTTCTGATATATTCCCCCTATACTTTATAAGTTTTGTTTTAAAGAAACCAGAAGAATTCATTATTTACTAGTTCTACTATTTTCCTCCATTACCATACTTCTTACTTTGAGTAAGAATATGCTTAATAAGAAAGTATTCCTAACAACAAGAAATATGTATAGAAAAAATAGTCACCCTTTCTGTCCGGGTAGCTCTTTATTCTAATTGATACGAGTTTTGTTCAGTCTGAAGTTAATATTGGGGCTGGGGAGATGGCTCAGTAGAATAAGCACTTCCCTGGCAAGTGCAAGGGTCTGAGTTTAATCCTCTGTTCCGGGGGAAAAAAAAGTTAATATTTTAATTAGAGAAATTAGAGAATTAATTAGAAATTAGAGAATTAATTACATACTCTTAATTACATACTTAAATAATATCTACTGTCTTAGTAACTTGCTCACATTGAGGGAAAAAATACACCTTTGAGTTAAAGGAGAGATGTGTTTGCCTCACATCTTTTAGAGGATTTCATGCGTGGCCAGCCCCAACTCAGGAAGGGCGCGGAGGGAGGCCGCGGTGGAGGAGTGCCGCTCCTATTGTGGCCGCCAGGAAGCAGAGAGGGCAGAAGGGGAAGGCTCACTGTACGTTCCACTACACATTCATCTGTACATTCATCTACTCAACGATAGTGCCTCCCAGCCGTTGCACTCATGAGCCCCTTAGGTCTAGACTTAGGACAATCTAAAACTAAATCATAATACCTACCTTTTAGGGGTTGTTTGTTTTTGTTTTAATGTAGTTTGTACAGGGCCTCACTACAAAGCTTGTACTCCTAGTGATCCTCCTGTTTTCAGCCTCCCCAGCGCAGGGATTATAGGCCTGCACCATCACACCTGGACTTGGCCATCTGCTCAGCGCGCCTTGGGGCGGGGCCGGCGGGGCATGTGGTACTGGGAATCGATCCGTAGTTCCTGCGCTTGCCTAGGCAGGCACTTAGTCCGCTGAGCTATCTCGCTGGCCCAATACATACCTTCTAAATAAATATTTAAGAAAAGATATAAAAAGACTTATTTGCTTAATGTGAGATTTAGCGCAGAGGAAAATATTTTCTAATTGCTTTTATTAATTTTAAAAAGTTCCTTATTCCAGAAACTCTTAAGAGAACAGCCTTAAACTGTTCATCGTGATGGAAAAGATCATCAGGAGAGTAGAGCATAATTGTGAATATGTGGGATCTCCTTAAATCATTTAAGTACATTCATTAAGTTAGTTCCCATTATTAACGCAGGAACTGATTTGTGGTATAACAGATACTGAGATTTGGTAGACATTTTTTCATTCCCTTCTGGTTGGCACTTGACCATTATAGGCAACCTCTTTCATCATTGGGTGGGGTAAGAAAAGCCATCAAGGAGTTATTTTTCTAAAAATATATTTCATACCTACTGAATTTACTTAGAATTTGGCTCTCTCAGGTTTCTGTTACATCTCTTTTTTGGAAAGAAATAGAATTTGCATATAATTTGTAATTCAGAATCAACTGTTTTAGGTATACATAGTTCTTGGTTTAGTAATCTGTTCTGCCACCCACTTTGACTTATGGAGCCAGTGTCCCCAAAACAACTGTAGAAAACTTGAGCATAGTTGCATACACCTGTATTCCCAGCTATTTGGAGGCTGAGGCAGGAGGACTGTAAGTTTGAGGCAAACCTGGTAGCTTAGACACTGACTCCAAAATAAAAACATAAAGAACTGTGTATATGGTCCACAGTTAAAGTGCTTCCTTAGTATGTGTGAAGCAGTGGGTTCTAGAAGCAAATGAAAACAAAAAGCACTGTAACAAGTATAATGTATCATACAGATTTATGTTTCACTCATTTCTTTTTGGTTTGTGTGGTTTTTTGTATTTTAGGACAGGGTGTATAGGATCTCACTGTGTTGATCGGACTCACAGTAATCTACCTGTTTACAGCCTCTCAAGTCTCAGTGCGCCCCAGGGGCAGGGCCGACACAGCAAGCCAATGGATCGAGCTCCTGGCCTCTGCCTCTGCCTAAGCAGGCGCTTTAATTCAATGAGCTATTTGGCCAGCCCTATGTTTTACTTATTTATGAAATGGTTTGGCAACTCATGTCTTTACTATTAAGTCATTATCTTAGAGCACGTCCATAAACTCTTCCCAGGGAGCAAGTATAAAAGTTTTTAGAATTTTTTTACTATACTTATTAATTTTTTTATTTTGTCATATAGTTATTTTTAAGGTCATCTTGGGTTACAAAGTGAGTTCAAGGTCATCCAGGACTGCAAAGTGGGTTCAAGGTCAACCAGGGCTACATAATGAGTTCAAGGCCAGCCTGAACTGCATAGTAAGACTCATTTAAAAATATATAAGGAGACCCTCTTGCAAATGTATTCTGAGTATATCTGTATTTAGGATCCATTTCTTATTTTAGCACATAGTGAGGCCGTAACTACCCTCTAAAAATCAGTGTTTATGTTGGAAATTGTGTTCCAAATGCATTTCAGTTTAAGATAAATGACCTGAGTTGTTTTATTTCTCATATCTATAGTAATTATAACTCATCTGTGTAGTACTTTGCTTTGGAGTTTCCAAAGAATTTTCCTTTCTTTTCCTCTTTCTTTCTTTCTTTCTTTCTTTCTTTCTTTCTTTCTTTCTTTCT
>NDGN011547523.1:33712-46234 GCA_002564285.1 Tympanoctomys barrerae | reverse complement strand
TAGGATAGATATATAGTTACATTCTCTTAATGAATAGAGGGATTTGTTCAAATAGTGTTTGTAGATAGGATATCATGTCCGCATCTTGTACAGCCATTAACCACTGGGAGGAATGTATGCAATGTATGAATTATTGAAACTATCCTACCAATTTGATTTGGAACTGTTTCATTGCTATTTGTTTATCAATAAAATTATGGAAAAAAAACCATGAATGGAGAAAAAGATGTACATTGACGTCACTGGTACAAATGAAACAAAACATGAAAAGCAAATACTTAAATGGTAACAAATCCAAATATAACAACAATTAAATTTCACAGGATAAATATTCCAACACAATGATGATCAGATTTAATAAATACTGTATTATGGACACTTAAAGATGATTATTTTATGGATACTAAACGATTTCCCAAGAAAATATGAGGATGTGAAAATAAGAGGATATGAAAACCTTAGGCGTTCCTTTTGAAAATATGCCCGAAATATAACTCAATTTTACAAAGAAAATGGAGCAATTACTTAAAGTTTTTCTTTTCTTTTTGTTCTATTGATCTTAAATGGAAAAAATGACTTTATAAAACAAGGATCTTGCAAGTTTTTCTTCCAGGTAGTCATGACATTTGATGGTTCAAGCTTCTAAATGTCCTCTGTGCTGTGTAAATGTAAGGTGTTGCCTCTGAAGCCTTTGAGAAACAGATGCTCAGGAAGCTCCTTGACATCCTGAAAAGTGCACACCTTTTCTTTCCAGAACCCTCCAGAATCCTGTTTATTTTGGTAAGAGCCAAAAGTGCAGTTTAGCTTAGTCGTGTCACATGGTTTGGTTTTTCTTCTAATCCAATCCATTTATTTACTTGTCCCTCCTTCCTTGTCTCCCTTCCAAACAGCTGTGTGCACAAAGATTTTCAGCACATGGGCAGCCAGTTAGCTTGTATCCTCTGCCTTTTACCTCAGTGCTTCCCTTCCTCCTGTCATCTTAGTGGGACTCTAACTGTGCAGGGTAATAGCTATACTTGAATATCATAGTGATGTTCACATGTGCCGTCAAATATCCTGTGTCTTTCTTCCTTTACAGAAACACATATTTGGATCTGCCAAAGGCTTAATCTTATGTACATACCCCATCCCATGACCCCTTCAGTCATTTTTCAGAAAAAGCAAGTCATTGCTTGAAAAAAATCATATTCGCTGCCTGGCAACACTCCCTTCTCATTGGGGCAGTCTTAGTTTCTCAGTGTGTGATAAAGTACTACATCTTTATTTTTCCTATGGAAATGTTCCCAGGTCTGTGTTTCCATTACTCTCATGAGTCCTCTCCCACATCAGTGAGGAGAAAATAAATCTCAAAAATGTTACCTGACTGACAGATCTTTCCATAATGTGCTGAGAGGTGGAGGAGCAGTGTTTGCTCGACCTGCTCATAGCTACATGCTCCTTGCTGTCTACCCCACTGTGACCCAGCCCATTCACTGCCTATAGAAAATGGTAAAAGAAATGACTTATTATGATGTTTTGGGAGTTAAACCCATTGCCACCCAAGAAGAATGAGAAAAGGCTTATAGGAAACTGGCTTTCAAGTACTATCCTGATAAGGATCCGAATGAAGTTAAAACATTTAACAGATTTCTCAAGCTTATAAACGTTCTCTCTGATGCCAAGAAAAGGGAATTATATGACAAATGAGGAGAGCAGGCAATTAAGGAGGGTGGAGCAGTTGGCAGTTTTGGCTCCCCCAAGTATCTTTGATACTTTTTTTTAGAGGAGGAAGAAGGATGCAGAGAGAAAGAAGAGGTAAAATTGTGGTGCATCAGCCCTCAGTTACCTTAGAAGATTTATATAATGGTGCTACAAGAAAACTAGCATGGCAAAAGAATGTGATTTGTGACAAATGTGAAGGCTGAGGTGGTAAGAAAGGAGCTGTGAAGTGCTGTCCCAACTGCTGAGGTACTGGAATGCAAAAAAGGAATTCATCAGATAGAACCTGGAATGATTCGGCAAATTCAGTCTGTATGCATGGAGTGCAGGGCCATGGAGAACACATCAGCCCTAAAGACAGATGTAAGACCTACAACAAAAGGAAGGTAGTTAGAGAAAAGAAAATTCTAGAATTCACATTGATGAAGGCATGAAAGATGGTCAGAAGATAACAAACCATAGTGAAGGAGACTAAGAACCAGGGCTGGAGCCAGGAGATATTACCATTGTACTAGATCAGAAGCAACATGCTGTTCTCATGTGTATGGATATACAGCTGGTTAAACACTGTGTTGTTTCCAAAAGCCAATATCCACTCTGGACAACTGAACAATAGTCATCACCTCTTATCCAGGTCAAATTGTCAAGCATGGAATCATCCAAGTATGTGCTAAACGAAGGCATGCCAATTTGTTGTTGACCATATGAAAAGGGTCATCTAATCATCAAATTTAAGATAAAATTTCCTGAAAATGACTGTCTCTCTCTAAAAATGACTGTCAACTCCTGTTGCTGGACAAACTTACCTGAGAGGAAGAAAGTAAAAGAGACTGATGAAATTGATCAGGAAGACTGATGGAAATAGGAAAGATGGCACCATTATAATGGAGAAGCCTATGAGGACATGAACATCATTCCAGAGGTGGTGTTCAATGTCAAACGTCTTAAGGGAACCAATGAATAATACTCACTCCTGGCATATAGTGTGCAGTAAAGTGAGAAAATGACAAGAATCATCATATGCTCACTACTCGCTATTGCTTTTGCTTCAATATTCAATTATAGTAGTGTTTTAAAAGTTCAGTGAAGAATAAACATAAATACAGAAGCTCTGACTTTGCCCTGTATATATGATGAATTCAGTGTGCAAGATGAAGTTCCGTGGCTGTAAAAAGTACCTCACCCTGGTGTCTGTGAGGCCATGCCTTGTCATTGACTTCAGTTGTATACATGGACAAGCTTACACTGAAATGCTAGATATATGTGTTGACTTTAGTGTATGACCCGTCATTTGTTAAGCTATGGATTAATACTGTACTTAAGTGGCAATCAGAAAAAGAAACAGTTTGTGGAAGTGCTGGTTGTATTAATAACTTAATACAAATATAGTTATTTGTATTAAGTGGGACTCATTATAATGCCTCTGCATTCTACTACTTCAACTATTACTTGAAGGTGGCTCAAACTATAATTTAGCCTGTGATATCAGTGACAGAAACGATAACTTTCTAAAGAAGAGGTTTTATAATGCTGCTTCTTAGGAGCCTGCATTTCTAGAATTGCAGCCCTTTGTGCTATCTATCTATCTATCTATCTATCTATCTATCTATCCATATATATGCTGGCAACTCCTAGTTAGATTGTTTTTTCCTTCTCTTTGGACCATGATAAGTGCTTGAGTTGTGACTTCAAAGTTGGGTAACTTTGAAATTAAAGTGGAGAGACTACATGGAAAGGTAATTTGCATGTGTAATATGAGAAGGTGCTCCACAGGCATGTTACAGGCTTACTTTAATCCATTTGACTTAGCACTCCAAAGGAACTATAATTTAACAGTAGTAGTATAGCAGTTTATGATGAACAGTTTTACTTGTATGTTTAAAAGTCATATGTTCACATGCTTAATTTAAACAATTGTTAAAATGTATGAATGTCTTCTTATATACTGATTACAAAGCATAAAAAATTTACCTGACTACCTCATCTGAATACCCCAGCCTACCCAGTGCCATCAACACATTCTGCCCGGCATCCCCCATCAATACATATCCATATTGTAAGTCCAGGCAGCAGCTCAACAAAACTCTGAGGATTTTGGAGTTTCCTTTTGTCCTGTGTTCCACACATCTGTCAGCAAGTCCTACCAATTTTATCTGCAAAGTACATTGTTCCCCCTTGTCCCATCTCCACTGTTAGCACCAGAATAGTAAAGACCACCACCTTCTTTTGCCAGCACTACTGAAATATTTTCATCATCTTTCTCTAAACTCATGTCACAATAACCCATTCTCTGCATGAAACCAAAGATTTTTAAATTTTATTTATTTATTTACTTACTTACTTATTTTTGGCAGGCCCTTGTGCTTGCCAGGGAAGCACTTATTCTACTGAGCTGTCTCCCTGGCCCATCAAAGATTTTTAAAAAATATTCTGAAAAAGCTATAGATGAGCAAGAAATTTGTGTCACCATTATGGCTTGTGTCCACATGCCCTGCCACAAGCCTGATATCATAATCATAGGTGGGGCTTATAGGAGGTGGCTGTATCTAGAGTGTATGATGCTGAGATTAAGAATGTGATGCTGGGATTGATGGAAAGTACAACGCTAGGATTAAGGCTGTGAGTGTTATTCACTGTAAGGGCAGCCTGGATAACATCTAAGAGACAGAAACAGGGCTGCTATTGCAGTTGCTTGTGGCTTGCTGCTTACTTCTTTGCTACATCACTGCTTTGCTGCCTTCCACCCAGCATGAACTGTTTATCTTCTGTAATGACTCTCTGCCATGCCACTCTGCCTTCAATGGACTAAAGCCAGCCAATTATGGGCTGAAATCTCTACAAACTAGGAGCTGAAATAAACCTTTCCTCCATCAATCTTGGGTGCTGTGTATTCTGTCTCAACAACAAGAAAAGTAAGACAGTCGTTCATCTAGTTTCCCCCAGTGCTTACAGCTTACATAACTGTACAGTTTCAAACATAAGGAAATGAACATTAGACCATAGGTGTGGGTAACACTGTGCCATTGATCACACGCACACATTCAACCAACCATTACTACAGGATACAACCATGTTTAAAATTAAAGTAATTCTTATACTTTTGCAGCATAGAACTCTTTCCATTCAGCTTCTCATTTTAGTTCAACTAGAGAATGCAGACTCTGCCTTTGTTTCCCGCTCCTTTCTTGCATTGTCCCCACACCTCCCAATTTCTGTACCACTCTCTCCTTCTCCAACCAGGTTGACCCCACTCTCATTTCATCTTTTGCTTTTTCAAGTGCAGGCAAGTGCACTCTTTCCCCACACCACCTATTGTCCTCAGATCACCCATAAAATATCTAAGCTGTTCCCTCTCAATGCCTGACCCTATTTTCATGGATCACTTCACAATTTGCAATTATATATGTGTTTGTTTGCATGGTTGACTTCTGTATTTCTCCCCTACCAGACTGCAAATTTCATTGGGGAAGATAAAACATAGGTCTGAATCATCTTCCTTCCAGGGAGAATGGCATACAATCTCCAGCATGTGCTCCAGCTTAAAGGAGCAATGAATAAATAATGTGAGATTTTTGACAAAAACGAAAAATGGTAAAATAAGAAATGAACATTCATGTTTTGAAAACATCCTGAAATTTCTGGTTAAAGGCTCTAACTAAGGGCAGGCAGAGAAGCTTAAGTGGAGCTGAAGTGACTTCCCTCCACAGCACGGCCTCCTCCTGTGTGTGTCTAACTCTAATTAATACTAATTGGGATTAAATATGTGTCAAGGGGGAAATTGATTGTTGTTGTTCCTGCTGCTGTTGTTGCTGCACACAGCTGCTGAACACCAGACCTGAAAGGCACAACTCCTTTTAATACACACCTCTCCACTCATTTTGAAAACTATGAGGAAGCTTCAGTGTTCGATTGGGGGACACACTCTTTTCCATGTCCTCCCTAATGCCTGCATGATCTTTGCTGCGTCTACCCAAAGTCTAGTAATTGTGATATAAACTACATATTTTCAATAAGGCCCAACTCTGAAGCTTTGTATAAGTGTATATACTGAACATTACAAAAAGCGGAGAAAAATTATAAAATACAAAACAAACATTCTCAGTTTGAAACTTTCAGGGTCTCTGATGAAAGTGGTTTACTAATCAGAAAGGGCCCTTTCATGGGAAGTAGGCTTCTGGTTTCAGCTGCCAGTTCTGCTCCCAAACAACTAAAACCAGCTCTAACCTAGTCTTGCTTTCCTGGTCATGAAAATAAAGGAATTAGATTTCAAACTAAACACCTTTTTAGTCCTATGAAGCTAATTTCCAACCTAAATTTGCATTCATAAGCTACCATTTGATTAGGAAAACACAAAGAGAATGAGAAAGGTAAGACACTCACTTACCTGCTTTGTGGCTATTGTTTTTGAGCAGATGAGCTCTTATGCATGCAGAAAATTACATATTTTCTTTGTTGTTTCCCTGTAGCGTGAGAGATGGCATTTTTTTTTCTACCTTGTTAAAAGCTCCTATTATAGAAATTGCCAGGTCTATTAGTGTATCTTAATTACCACATCTTGTGCTGCTTTTAGCCTCTAGTGGGGCAAAATTGCGATGATTTATGTTTTACTAACAATGATATTTTTACATTAGTAACCAACTAAAGAGCCCAACAGCACCCCTGGGAAATTCAAAAAACCATAGAAGAGCTGGCATTATTTTGATTTATACCTACTCTCATTGTATTTACAGAGAACTTATAAAAGAAGAATGCAGTGTCAAAATGTTTATTGTGCTCACAGAAATATTAAAATAGAGAAGCATTTCTGCTTCAGATTCGTGATAGGAGTAGCGTGTAAAGTTAGAATGGGCTCAGATGAGGTCACATTAAGGTGATAAACAGCTTCAGGGCTCTGATTTGTTAACCCAGGAAATTCAGATAAGAGGGATTTCACTCAAAGTAAGCTTCTCCCTTCTTTTTGAGTCCTCTTTAGCAGGATGACAAGCTAATGTGGGATGTAGCTACCAGCTGGTGGACCAGCAGTCCTCTATGTTGGAAAAGTGTGTGTGTGTGTGTGTGTGTGTGTGTGTGTGTGTGTGTAGGGCTATTAACAAAATTCCAGTCATGGATTGCACAGCCACCAAACTGAATTCTTTACCAGTAGTTAGTTGAATCAAGGCCAGGAATTATTAGTGCCTTCCTATAAACCGAACCTAATCCGACAGAAAGCTTTAACTTCTCACATTTTAGATCCTAGCACATAACTCTTATTTCTATCTTCCTCCTTGGATGTAGTCTTATTTTGCCTTCAGCCATCTCTCCGTCCTGTACATGTGGTTCATTTTGATGAAAAGGATTATATAATGTGTGAAAATAATTATAGAAAAATGATATAAGATTAGAATATGAATCTTTCAAATCAAGTAGTTTGAGTTAGCCACATAAATCAAACACTTGTTAGGAAACTAAGCTCTATACTGCCCCTAAAGTTATGGAGTCTTCCCTGGACCCATCGTGATGATTTTTCTGGGAGCTGTGTGAACCAGAAATTTCCTCTATCTGGGATCTGCTAAATCCCTCCCGGTCTGCACTTCTGCCAGAGGATTTATGTGTGCATCTGATAGACACTGAATAAGAACTAGGAGGTCAGTGTGTCTATCACAGGACTTTAATCATCGTAGCATAAGATCCATAACCCTAAAAAGGTGAGGAAAATCAGGGGCATGGAAGGAAGAAGCTGCAGGTGGACAATTGAAGTGATGTGGAGACATCCCTGTTTTGCAAACTTGATCTAATTTGAATGAAATCTCTCACATCAAAATGATTGTAAATATATTTTCCAAATTTGGGTCAGATGGAACCAGCACATGAATTTCTTTGATTTCTAGCCCTGTGTTTCAATAAAGTTTCTGTAGATGCCCGCTACCTAGAAATAGCAAGATGTGGCATTTTAACTTAAAAATTCATATATAAGTAATCAAGTAACCATATCTGTAGGGTGAGACATTTACAGAATTTCAGAAATAAGTGTGGAGGGTCTCAGAGATTAAACAGCAGTCAGTGCCAATTCTGTGTCAATTCACATGAACATATGGAGATACACAATAAAACAGCAGTCAAACAGAGTTTATTTGTCCATTTTTTCTCCTTTCAATCATCAGGTTGCTGGATATGCGAGTGTATGCCAGTGCTTAGCACATTGAATATTTTCTTATTTCTTCACCATCCATTCTTACATCAAATAACATTCTTAAAAGCACACATAAATATTGGAGAAGAAAGCCACTCACATTGACTTTGATTTGCACTTCTTCTAAAATATTCTTTTTTTAAAAAATGTATTTTTTACAGGGTCTCACTATGTAGATCAGACTTGCAGTGATTTTACTGTTTTCAGCTTCTCAAGTGCTGGGATTACAGGCACACACCACCACGTCTAGTCTCAATGGATGTCTCAGTGTGCCTCAGGGACGGGGCCAGCACGGCACACAGGGTATTGAACCCTGGCCACTGCGCTCGGCCAAAGCAGGCACTTCAGTTCACTGAGTTATCGGGTCAGCCTTTGAAATATTCTTGTTATACTAATGTTCAAGTAATATGTAAACAAATAGCTTAGTAGGCAATTTTCAGCTACCTTTTTATATGGAACTACATCTAATGAGAGAACATTCAAAGAAATTTAGTGAACCAATTAAAAGTGTCTTTAGAAATGAAGACTAATAGTGTTTTCTTTCTAAAGTTTGTTCTTATTCTCAAATTTAAAAATACATATTTCTGATTAAGAATTAAAGAAAGATTCAGTTGGAGTGGTCACTATTGTTTAAAGGCATAAACCTTTGCCACGATCTTCTTCAGTTATTATCTATGTGGCATTAGGAAAGGTCAGGCTCTGGTGAGATTGAAAATCCTGAAGCAGACTTATCCAAGGAGCCTGGTAATCAGAGTAGATTTATGTAATTGTCTTAAGAGCTGCTACAGTGGTTGTTTGAATGAGTCCACCAACATTTATTATGCTAATTAATCTACTGCTTTCTATTATTCAACACACTTCCCATTATTGTTAATCATAGCATCCCAGAGAGACAATATTTTCTCCATTTCACTGATACGTTAACAGAGCCCTTCCAGGTATGTCCACCTCAGTGGGAAGGCACAGAGCAAAGGTCATCTTAACCAGCTCCTAACTCACTGTTTAATTTTTAACACACTAAAACCATTATAGTTCCACTTACATTTTATGATGATGTAAAATCTAAAGGGATTCCCTTTAGATTTCTTAGCTTTTGGTTTTGATGCTACTGATTATTGACAAATTTGGTAAAGATTGCTCAGGTAGCCTAGTATTTGGAAGAATCCAGAAATCAGAATTCTCCAATTATCCACCAGTCCTCCACTCCATACCACAACATCTAGAAGCATCTTTCAAAACAGTTAATAACCCATTTTTACTTGCTTCTGAGTAAACACATTGTGTCTCTTGTTAGTTGTATATTCTAAGTTTCAACTTTGTAACAACATCCCGCCTGAGATTTTCTTGTTCTCCACAGAGAACAATAACATATGTCTCTACTGTTTGAGAGTGAATAATTTACCAAATCAGAACATTCTGTAAAAGACACCATTTCACTGTGACTTGCCTGTGTAACTGCCACTGAATTTAATGAGAATTACACACATCTGTCATTGGGCAGCATCAAACCCGTTATTTATTAAAAGTGAAACCCACCATTTCCCATAAAGCCTTTTAGTCAATAATTAACAGACAAGACACACAGACCTGTGATTCATACACTCCTGAGTAAAAAATGGTGATGACAGAAAACTAAGGCCGGCAGAAGTTTCCCAGGGCTGCAAGCATTCTTCCTGGTTTACACACACAGCATAGCTGGATTATGCATGTTTGATGATTAAAGGGAAATAAATAACTTCAGCGCTTGTTTCTTTGCTGTAGCACAATCTGTTATAGCGAGTCCATTAATACTGTATGAGTTGATTCAACTGTTTTCTGTTTTGTGAAAATAACTGGAGGATATAATACAGAGCCACAGTCTATCTTTACTAATCTATAGCCCTGTACTCTATACATGCTATTCAAATAGCTGGTCAGTTGGCCATCAGTATTTTTAATTGGAATGTATTAGAAACTGGATCCCCCCCACATGCAGACCCAATGCTGGAGCCTGACAGGCATCTGAGTCAGAAACGCAGGGCACCCCTCCCCTCCTGGGCTTTACTCAGCCCTCCTGCTGCTGGTGTTTAGGAACACCTGATCAAAACAAGAGAACGTTATAAAGTTCTGTGAGAAATATCAACTGAGAAATGATGGAAGAAGAATTTTTCCTTTTATTGACCCACTTGTTTTTATTGTAAAATTATACTACATTTATATTATAGAATATGCTTACATTTTCATTAAAATTGTCAAGTCTATTTTTGAATAGTTCGCTAAATCATATTCTATGACCCATTATCCTTGACTTGGAAAAGGGATGCTTACCCCAATTTTAACCATAATAATTTTCTACTATTCAAACAATGTCATTTGCTCTTGAAACTATTTGTTACACCCAAATTATTCTGTAATTTCATTCAAAAATAAAATATACAAAATAAATTGTCCATAAAATTATGCAATAGTTTTCCTAATTTCATTTACCTCTTCTTTCCTAGTATGTAGAAATCCAACAGTAACCTTTTATTTTTAGGATATAAATGTCTCCATTGGAAGAGATTATTTTCCTTTTTCACTGTTCCCCATGTCTTCTGATACCCAACAAGAATCACTGTGTGTTCTCTTATATTTTGTAAAGGGAGCAGGGAGTGGGGAAACGCTATTGATGCCAGTACATAGCCAGGCAGTGCATAAAAATGTCTAATGACACAATTTATCTGCTAGACTAAAATGCATTTCATAGGATGGAAGAAATAATGCCTTTAGTGCTGTATTCGCATTGTGTTTTGCATTCAAACCTCCTGAAATTCTCTCTTGCAACACAATCCATATTATGATGATGGATAACTGATTTCCAACAGGGATGTAAAGTGATTATTAATCTGTAAGCATCTGCCTGCTGGGGTAGTATATGGTTTTTAAAAAGTTAAGAACCATTTCCACCCTGTTGGAGCTATTATAATCTTTCTGAAGCCTTCAGCATAGGACCTCCTATCTGTTATTATATTTCTTTGTTAATTTAAGTGAACTTCCAAGGCTCCTCAGCACCACATACAGTCTAATTCCAAAAACCACAGAAAGAGGCATGTGTCATATATGAATGGGATTGCTACTGTGCTTATCAAGGTAACAGATCAGCACTAACTATGTGGAACTGTCATCTTTCAAGTGGCAAAGGCCAGAACAGGGCAGTGTCCCACCAATAGTAACAATAGTAACCCATCAAATCATAGGCTTAAGAGACAAAAGGAAACTTTGAGGTCAGCAGAACCAGATATTTTAGGGGAAATAAATAGGGGACAGATCAGATAGGATCTCTGATCTCCATAAAAGTGAAATTGAATAACTAAAATCTTAGAAGTTTATAAGGAGGCAGACAAAAGTACTCCTTACTTATTCCAACTGGAGAGAGATTTTTTTTTTTCAAGGAGGAACAAGATTTCTTTTTGCTCTTGGCAGAAATCCACTTAGGCAATTAGATAGAAACACTTTCTGTACCCTGCCTAAGTTTGGAAACTTTCAAACTTTTACTCTAAATCTACACTTTTTAGATCATGAAGCTGAGATGCAGGATCTAATGTACTTGTCCTCCAACCTCAAAGGTTATTCACAGTAATATATTTGACCAATTCCTGTGTGTCTTATCCTCACTCCATGGATTATTCAACTAAATTGTACCAAAAAAAAAAATGACCAAAAAATGCTGAACGGAAAATGATGGGAATAAGAGTTCTTCCTGGTGGAGGAGTTAAGGTTCCTTTTAGATTTTACATCTGGCTTCAGAGAAAAGAGAATAGTGAAATGAAAACAATGACAGGAGGAAGCATTACCAACTAAAGAGCAGATGGCCTTGGCCTGAACCTAAATACAACTGGGGTGAGCTCTACCAAACCCCCAAAGTGAAGAAAGACTGGCAGAGTGGTCTTGATGAGTATTCCTTTCAAGCAGGGGAACTAGGAAGCAGTTTTAAATGAAAACAAGGTGAGCATCATATTCCCAGAAGCCGGCAACTGGTTCCTCATTGCATTTCCCAGCCCATTCATAAGGGTAGGGAGATGGCAGAAAAAAATTAAAACAAAATAAGATAATATCAATATTTATATCCCCATTGGAAAGAAGAAATTGCATCCACTAAATAAGAACATGATGCTACAAAAAGAATTTAATATTCAGAGAGCAGGAAGAGTTGTTGGATATTAAAGCTACATGTTAAAAATACATGTTAGCAGAAACAGCTGGAAGATGAAACTCAGAGGTATTCCAAAATATAATGCACAAACATCAAAGAATAACAAGTGGATGTAAAAAGTAGAAGGGAGCTCAACATCCAAATGAAAGGAGCTCCAGAGAGAGAGAAAGGCAGAGGGAAAGAGGAAAAGAATGATTAGTACAACATGATAATAATTAATAAAATTATTCAAGAAAATTTTCCCAAGCTGAAAAGCATGATTTTACATATAGATAGATCCAACATTTGCCTATGATTATTACATGAAATACATCAATTTACAAGCACTGATCAATGGAAGTAAAAATAATCTAAGACTTTAGCAAATGAGCCAATTACATATGTTATGATATTAAAGTGACCCTGTTTACTTTAAAATAAGAATACAATGCCTTCACAAAATGTTAAACATTAGGGTCTGGGGAGATAGTTCAGTAGAATAAGC
>NDGN011547523.1:18830-33574 GCA_002564285.1 Tympanoctomys barrerae | reverse complement strand
TCCAAACAAATTGTAGATAACATTTATTAGTAGAATAAACTAGTGTTGAACATGTAACATTTCAAAAAAAAATATGCTGTACTTCCCCCAAATTACATATTTTGCTTTTTGAAAAATATTTTAATAGGGCTGGCCAAATACCTCAGCTGATTAAAGCACCTGCAAGCAGGCACAAGAGTGGAGGTTCAATCCCTGAGCCTACCCATGCCAGCCCCACACCTGGGGTGCACTGATACTGCAATGGAGACTGAGTGTGGTGGCGCATGCCTGTAATCCCAGTTCTTGGGAGGCTATAAACAGGCAGATCACTACAAGTCCGATCTAGTAGTAAGATCTTGAACACCCTGTAGACCATTCCCTAGAATTAAAAAAAAAATATATATATATATATATATGCTAATAAATTTCATTTGCACTACTAGTTTTTCTTAGATCATTGAACATAAAGTTCTGTGTTATCTTTTGGGGTGTTTTTAAAGAATCTTTTTAGTGTACGTCTTATACTCTGAGTACCTGCTTTGAAGGAAAAAAAATATATATATAATATATTAACTGTTATTATCTTATTTTGCTATAATTATCTAAATTTTTTAGAAAAAATTACTTTCTGTGCACTCTTTTTCAAAACACTACTGGAGAAAAGTACTATACCAAAAAGAGTTAAAAAAGAAAAAGGGAAACAAGTGTGCAGTAGATGGAATGGTGGCTTCGCAAAAGATGTGTCCACCCTGGCCTTTGAACATGACCTTATATGGGAAAAGGATCTGTGTAATTCTGTTCAGGCTCTTGAGATTAGGTTGTCTTGGATTTAGTGTGGGTCTTACAACCAGTGACATGTGCCTCTTTAAATAAAAGGAGTTGTACACCTCACAGACTCGAGGGAAGGCGGCAGGAAGAGGTAGACAGGCTGGAGCTGGAAGCAGAAAGAAGCCTTACCTTAAAGCTAGTAGGTTGATTTGAGTTGCAAGATTCTATCTTTTGAATAAATTTCTGTTCTTTATAATTTTTAAAGTCACAATGTTCATGACCATTCACTATAATAGCAGTAGGACAATAATACAAGGAGATATAGGTAATGAGAGGCACTAAACAAAAAGAACAAAGAGAAGCATGAAGGAGGTAGAGGGGCACCCAAAGACGATGATTATGCAACAACTCAAGGTTAGCTCTGGCTCAGGTATGAATTGAATGTCTATGTTCACCCCAACGTCCATACACAGTAAGTCTCTTGACTTACAAATGAGTTCTGTTCTGATAACATTTATAAGTCAGATTCATTTGGAAGTCTGACAGTGAGTCTTATCACCTTTGACATAAACACACAAAGTATATTGCTTAGTGCTTTCTAGAGATTAGGTTGTCTTGGATTTAGTGTGGGTCTTACACCCAATAACATGTGTCCTTCACATCACCACTTTTCTTCTTCCTTCTGGATATTCAGGGCTCTGACTGAGCACTGTACTACTATATGCTATGAAAATGTACAGTGAGCACACAATGGCACAGCTGTGATAATATCCAGAGGATGCATGAGCTACTTCTATGACTTGTTCCCCTCTACAAATGCTCATAATGTGGGGTCTGTTTGAATCTGTAAAATGTTTGAATGTTTGAATAATGTTTAAATGTCTGAATGTTTGAAAAATGTTAAAATATTTGAATCTGTTTGAATGTTTGTAAATTAGGGATTTAGTGGATCAAAATCATAGTACCCATGGTAGTGGTATAAAGCCTGAGGGTAGTTACTAGGGCATGAGAGTGAGGACCTTATGAATGGGGTCAGTGCTTGTATTGCAGGGACCCCAAAGAGTTATGCAGTTCTCTTTCTCCCTCATGAGGAGCAGAGGCCATCTGCAAACCAGTAAGGAGACTGCATCAAACCAGTGAGTAGTGAATACTTCAATCTTGGGCTTTCCAAAAATTAGA
Source organism: Tympanoctomys barrerae (assembly GCA_002564285.1). Taxonomy (NCBI): domain Eukaryota; kingdom Metazoa; phylum Chordata; class Mammalia; order Rodentia; family Octodontidae; genus Tympanoctomys; species Tympanoctomys barrerae. Next base: position 31,648 of record NDGN011547523.1, on the reverse strand, counting down.
CCTATGAGAAAAGAATGTGTGTTGTTTAAGCCACCCAGTAAGTAGTAATTTGTTGTAATAGTCGAAGGTAATGGCATGAAATAGATGATTTCCTGGTTTCTATAACTATTTTTAAAAATTAGACAGTAGATAAAGATACACAGGTGCCTAAGATATGCTAATTTAAAATGGTAGAATTTAACCACAAGATCATAATAATGTAAATAACAAATACTACTGTCAGCATAATTGTGGTAAAATTTTATTAAAATGATTAGAGGATGGAAGTGGGTATAAGAGGATGGATTAGATGTGTGCACTGGTGGTTGGATGCTATGTGTCTGTAGTGAGAATTTGGGAAAGGAAGTCAAAACTAGGGAATGAGCAAAGTACCCATCTTCCACAAACTGAATTACTAAAAATGAAAAAGACAACGTTAGCCTGTTAATCAGAGGCACAGTAGGAAATAGTAAAAGAATCCTCTAAATGAAAACTGTTACCTCTGAAGAAACTCGATGTGTGTTTCTGTGTGTGTGTGTGTGTGTGTGTGTGTGTGTGTATGTATGTATGTATGTATGCTTGAGACAGGTCTCACTATAGCACAGGTTATTCTTGAACTTACTATGTAGCCTGGGCTGGCCTCAAACTCACAGAGATCCCTTCTGTGTCAGCCTCCCTTGTGCTATGATTACAGGCTTACACCACCATACTCAGAAAACAATTCAACACTTTCAATAATAATTTAATAAATAATTTAGTATTTAATGAAATAAGTTTAATAGAAATCATGTAATTTTACTTATGATAATACATTCCAGATATTTAAGGTAACATTCATGTGAGGAAGATATTATTATTCCCATTTTACTGATGAAGACACTGAGGCTATCTGGTTAGAAAATAGTGTCACCCCCAGGTTTGGAACCCACACAGTCACTTCAGAGTGCCCACATCCATATTACTAATGTTCATGGGAGGAAATGTTGAGGAAAAAAGCTGGGAATTGTTTAACACACATTATAGAACTAGTAGACAACTATTCTTTCTATTACATATTTGTGTAACTTTGATTTCAACAAAAAATATCCCCCAGAGGGGCCAGAGAGATAGCTTAGAGGCGTAAACACCTACCTGGCAAATAAAAGGACCTGAGTTCGATCCCCAGCCCCACATTCCCATGTGCACCATCTAGGCCCACCATGTGACCCACAAAGTTGGTGTGGTAGCTTTTGCCTGTTAATCCCAGCACTCAGGAGGTTGACATAGTAGGATCTCTGAGAGTTTGAGACTGAGACCGACCTGAGGAGGGTAAAAGTGAGCATAAGGCCAGCCCAAACTGCATAGCAAGACCCTGTCTCAATAAATAAATAAATAAATGTTCCTCTGGGAATATCCCATCAAAATCAAAGTTATCACTCAGCTCTTTTTGGCTTTAGCTTTGCCTCAGAATCAATAAATGCAAGAGTTGGACAGGGCAGGAATTAAGTGACACAGTGGGTAGAAGCTTCCCTAGCCAGCTAAATCTCAGGCCAACTCACTCTGGGTGGCAGAAGTAGGGTGGAAAGTTTCATACACAGGACTTGCTGGTAGGAGGCTGAGGCAACCAAGGGTGCAAACCCAAGAGGGAAAGAGAGCCCGCGGTGGCCACGCGCACTAGGCAGGCACACATCGCAGTGGTATTTGCATTCTTTTGTCAACACTTCATTCCCATAGATTGAACCAACACCTGTTTAAACCTATGAAAGTTTATGAATTTGAAGAAATTAATTTGCATAAAAATGAGGCAAAATATTTAAACCTCAATAAATATGTTTGCTTTCCTTAGCAATGTCTGAGTTTATATACCAAAAATTATCTCTATTTTATATGAAATAAGTAGATGAAGCATTCAGGGACAGCCTCATCCAAAGTAATAGATTTTAATTTAATCCCTAAAATGATATATTGTGACAGAAACTTTGGAAATGGGAATAAATTTCTCTTTTGCTTTTTCTCAATATTTGGACTAATTAAAGCAGGTATATGGAAAAGAATTTTAGAGTCTAGAAATTTAAAAATGCCACAGTGAATTTTATACTATTACAGAATCAAATTTTTATAACCTTTAGAAGATGGCTGGCAAGAAGGGAAATTTGGCAAGGAAGCTCAAAGACATGCCTCTTGTACTTCTAATAATTGAAGCAGTGAAGGCTTTATGAGTGTTTATTAGGAACAAGGTAGTGTTCTAATTGCTCTACAAATACTCATTTGCTTCTCACAAGCTTATGAGATTGGAACAATTAAAATCAACACTGTTTTACAGAAAGTAGTGTGGAGAAGCCCCGTGGGACAAACAGCTAGTGACGGTAGCTCCAGGGCCAGCCTCTCCACCACTGTACTACTGCTGGCAACTTGGAAGTCAGAGAGTGAGAACTTCCCCAATGAGGAAAATGCATGTTCCAGGCTCATGTGTTTGTCATTCTCATCTATTTTCTGGTTTTGCTTTTCAAAAATTCCAGACAGACGAATCTTTACATTTTAAGCCAGCAAATTACCAAAATTAGTTTCTAATCAAAGCATGGGCCCCTAGGCCTTTCTTCATTTAAGAACAGGGCCAGTAGCTTGTGGTCATTCTGGAATATGAGACAGGTAGTGTCTTGAGTAGTGAGGATGGCAGAACAAACACAAAGATGATGTTCTTCATATTTAGGATAAAGTAACACCCAACCTCATCCTTTATACAACTGGCTTGGAAACTTTGAGAAAATTCCAACATTTTCTCAGTCTTAGGAGTTGCTATGGTTTGTCCCCCAGAAGTCTATGTATTAGAGCATTGGCAGTGACACTTGTACTCCTGGGAGGTGGAGGCTCTTTTAAGAGGTAGCATCTAGGTGACTGTCCTTAGGTGCCTAAGGGTGTTCCCATTTCCTTCCCTGTTCTCCCACTATTTCTGGATAACAAAGAAGAAGTTTAGTTTCGCAGTACTTCTTCTCATAACTACCTAGACTCTTCCATAAAGGTCCAAAGCATTAGCTCAGCCCAATTTTGGACTGGAAGTTCCAAAGTTACAGGCAAAATAAAATTTCTTCTTTGTAAGCTAATGATCTTAAGTATTTCCTTATTGTGACAGAAATCAGACTTTATGTGTTGACAGAACATCTGAGTACGCTGTAAAAAGAACTCTGCCGAGTGTATGACATGGAATTGATGATCAATGAATGTTAGCATCCTTTTCTGCCCGGCAAGGTCTATGGTCAGGATATCATTGGCTACCAATGAAAAGTCTGCACAGATCTGAAGGCAAATATCACTTTGTGTGTGAAATATCTTCCCCTAATGTGGTTGCAGCAGACCTCAGAACCAAGAATGGGGAAAACTTGTCTTCACAGAGCCATTTTAGCATGTGAATTCTTGACCTTTCATATTGATTTTCCTCTATTCTAGCCACGTTGGTACCAAAAGTATCAAATTTAACAGAAAATATGTGCATTTGTCCTCAAATTACACTTGAATGGATTAGTTAATAACCATAATTTTGCAGTTAGAGAGAGAGTAGTACTTGAAATAAAATTCACCCAAAATGGGAAAAATTAGACAGAGACAGAGGCAAAGGCAGACAGAGACAGAGAGAAAACAGATGCAGAGCAGATAGATTGATGTATATTAGAGATTTTACAGGTGTTTTGTTGTACAAAGAGGCAACCTTAAGTAAATTACAAACTGTAAATGAACATTTCTTATTAAAGATCAAGGGAGTAGGAAGAAAACAGTTCCACAATCCTGAAATACTTTCTCTAGGATGCAGAAGTATATCTTTGGTTAGAAGTGGATTTTCTAATATAATGCAGTAACATAAAAGTTTACCTTCAAATATAGTTTACAAAGGTGAAACAAATCGGTGTCCTTAGGAACAGAGAACCTATCTATGCCTCAGTATTTAAAAGGAAAGAAGCAGTGGGCTTTTCAATGAGCCACTTGTTATACAAATATGCATTACACAGAATTCTACATATCAGTTAATTATCACAAAAGTCTTTAAAGTAGGTACTATTATTTGCAACATTTTCAAATGAAGAAAAATTCAAGTTACCCAAGCGTAATACCTGTAAGGTAGCAAAAGTGCACTGTTTTGTAATCTATGACCAGAGGCAAGTTTCCTGCCCATACCAGCTGACCCACATTTTCCTTGAGTCTACGCTACTCACCTTCTGTGTCCATATTAAGTGTCCAGTAAACAGTGACTACTCCTCATAAAGTTGAACACTTGTGCAAAAATACACTCACTAGAGAAATAGCTCTTTACATTATAATTTGCTATAGAGCCTCAGAAGAGATTAATGTGGCATCTTAACTCATTCAGGATAATGCATCTGATGAGTTAAGATAAAGGGAAAGACAAGTATAAGATATGAAAAAAGATAATTTGCATAGTATAGGATATTTCCTGATTAGAGCACAATTGTGGGGTTCCAAGTGCTTTTAGGTCTTGGAAACATTCAGCCAGGGAAAATAATGCTCTCCCTCTCTCTACTCACATACTCCACAGCTTCCTTTATTTCTACATGATCCTAACTCTAAACTAGAGTTTGTGGTTGTAGTATATCACACATGTCCATAGAAGAATCCAATCCTTCAGGAGATTGGGGCAATGAAGCCTTCCCTAAACAAGCTGGTTCCTCACCAGAAGAAGAAAAATTATGTCTCACAAACTCAGGCAGCAATCTTCAGATCTCTACATACAATGGCACAATTAAGTTATGTACTATGAGAAAAGATAAATGCAACCTACCAAGACAGGAGCCAAAGGCTGAGCATCCTAGAGTCACAGAAATACTTGACCCTAGACCCTGAGGTCATGACGAGGCTGGTACTTTTCACAGAATTGAGTTGTCTGGACTACTATGGGTATTACTGGCTTAAAGTACCCTGGTCTCCTTAAACCAGCAAAAGTTTGGTTTAGCTGTATGTAACTAAAAGAGGGAGCACATCACCCCAATATTCTAGCTTTTCTTAATTTCTTTCTTTCCCAAAGCACTCAGTAAGTGCTTTATGTGACTTCCATGCAGCATGTATCTTGCCTTACCATGCAAATATAATTTTAACATCAACAATAGACAAGATTCGACTTTGAGATATTGTGTTTGTGTGTTTTTTAGCCTACCACAGTACAGGCCAGTGATGACAAACCTTCTAGAACTTTCAGTGTTTCAAACAGGCAGCTGTAGCACATGTGCCATAGGGTCCCACCACTGTTCTAGGCAGTGACTTATCAAAGGTACATGGATCTTGTTCATCTAATGTGTTCTCTTGAGGATGCGACACTAACTTATAACAAATATGGAAAGGTGAGAAAAAGTATGTAAATGCTTAGTCCCATCTAAATGAATGCTTTTGACTAAAAAGCATGCTGAAAAGACAATGGAATTGCACATGGTACTGTATGAGTGGAGAACTCACCATAACCTGTGTGTGTTAAATGAGTAAAAGAAAAATTGCCTCCTTCAGCTAAGGCAGCAGTTCACCTCTTTTTAATTAAACACACACACACAAATGCACACACGAAGACATGTGAGCCTTCACCCTAAAAAACCACAAATCTGAATCTGAGGATCATTATGCCAACAGTCATAAACTTCAAATAAAATTTCAGATGGTCTCTGTTAGAAATGAAAAGGAACTAAAGCAAAAGGAGACAATGTGGCCACATATGTGGAATATAAAATGTGATTTAGGCCCTCAGGCACTGAAACTACAGTTATCTAATTTTTAGCTTCAAAATGCACGAAGGACTGATTTTGATTTTCATTGAGCCCATGCTATGGGGAGGAATCTGACTTCAGTGAGATCACAGGCTTGTATCTGCCTCTAGAGTTTTACAATTCAAGTGTTTGAAGACAGTATCAAATTTATTTTTCCAAAACATTGCATATAGCTGTTATGTGGAAAAGAACTAATCTTAGTGAAATTATTCCACATGATTTTATTTAAAGCATAGCAGGTAATAGAAAATGGAGTATAATTGCAGTGGTGTGGGGCAGGGGTTAGAGTTCTGATTGAAATCAAGACATGTATTGCCAGTGTTATAGCAAATAATCTATTTCACTAGAAAAGAAAGAGAATTATTACATTAGCCTGTAATCTATTCCTTGTTCTGCATACTTTTTCTGGCTACCCATTCCACTCCCTTCTTCTGTCTTATGGAGACAGGGTCTCACTATGCAGTTCAGGCTGGCCTTGAGCTCACTTTGTAGGCAGGATGGTCTCGAACTTGCAGGGATCCTCCGAAGTGCTGGGATTACAGGGGTGTGCCACCACAGCCAGCTCCCTTCTTCTATCATATCTACATCAATAAAACTCAAAACACTATGTCAGAAAATCAACCTCTTCTTCAGGCTGAAACAGCAGAACTTCTTTATTAGGTGGCACATGGAAAAGAAATGCTCAAATTTAAAGAGTTGAAACCTTGCCCCGCCCCCACAGAGAAAAGCACTTGACTAAAACCTTCTTATGTCATCAACCCCATTTCTTCCTATTTCAAGCATGAAAGTAATTATGGGGCTACCAATAAATATCACATTTTTTATCTTGACAGAAAGAAGGAATGATACAAGGGTTTAATGGCATTATTTATTATACACATTGTACACATTATTTTCTGCCACTATTACAGCTTTAGGTTCATTTTCCTGTAAGGGTTATTTTCATGTTAGCTTTATCCTGATGGTATTTAATAAATTTTAGCATTTTAAAATTATATTTTATTTTCTGGAAGTTAGTAAAAAGGGCAGTCTTATAAAGTAACCTAAGAATTACCCACCTTCAGAGATTAGGAAAATAAAATACAGATAGATAAAGCACTTGTAGGATTTCTGTTTCAGAATTTCTACTTATGTATAAGGCCTTTACTTGACAATATGGGGAACTGGGAATTGGAAGCAGAGTAATTAAAGTTATGATTAATTTTCTTATAACTTCTCTATATTTCTCATTTAAATTGAAAAATCCTTGAATGACTAATATCAGAAAAATATAATTTATTCTCTTAAAATTTAGATGGACATAAAATCAGGTATAAGAATAATTTTAAAGACCAAATAATAAAGCCTGTTAAGCATCAGTCTACAGGATGTCAGTTTGGGAGCCCACTTCATTGTTCCTCATAATACTGAAAATCTTCCCCCTTGGCTCACATCATGATAGGAAAGAAAATAGAGATGAAGGAAGGGAAAGGGGAAAGAAAAGCATTAAGATGTGCCCTGTGCCTGTGCCAACTTTCCTGAATGAGTATAATCATTATGTACCACCATCATTCCTGATAGAAATTAAACAAAAGAAAGAAGAGTAAGTAGATGGAAGTGCAGAGATCTGAGTTCTTTTCCTGGGTCTGCTTGGAAATTTCTGTTATTTTGGAGAGGCAAATCTATTTCACTCCTTTGGACCTCCACATCCTCACTTGGTATCTTCTTCACCTTCAGTTCAGGCTGTGACCCCTGCAGTTGCATGGCTAGGTGGAGCTGCTACCTCAACCAATTTGGTTGAGGATGGAAGGTTTCACTTTCATCAACAGAGCATGGCCTAAGTCAAAAGACCCTATTGCTTCCTATTAAAAATCATTACTGTCTTCTACTGTTGCTTCTGATGGGTGTAAAATTGCCAAATGAAGTAGAGAAAGTGGAAACGAACTGTGAAAAGTTATTTAAGTCAGAATTCTGGATTTTTCCCTTTGTCTGTCTTTTAATGAGTTTGTATGACTTCTCTAGCCTCTCTATGATCAGTGATAGCCTACTTTTCCCCGACATTTTTTGCATGTTAAAAATCATGTGGTAGTAGTATATGAACTACTTTTTTCTTTGATGAATTAATCAGAATTTAAGAGTGAAATACTAAAAGTAATTCTAACCTACCTATGTTATCTATGTAGCTTTTGGCTGGCCTGAGTTTGTCAGGCTCTCTTAAAAGTTCAATATGGATGATCCTAAAAAGCCTCATAAAGGCACTTATTTTGCATCATCCTACCATTGGTACAAAAATATTTACTCAGTAATCTGAATTTGAGGTCATGGTTGAGCCTCAGATGTGTGTCAGATGAAGAAAGTGGAAAGCATTTTGGTGGCCCTCCACATTCACCATTTCAAGAGTTACCAATATGAGGACTGAATTCTAGCTGCAGTTAGTGATTTATAGAGGAATAAAACAAATGCCCCCCAGAAAAACTTCCAAGGGACTCTGGAGTTAGACACAGAGGAAGGCAATGTATTATTACAGATGCCAACTGATTTGCAAGATGCAATATCTGAGACTGACATCTGAGACTAGTGTCATTGGGCAAATGCTTAAAACATAGTACTTGGGTTTTAATAAGAGAAGTAACATAGAAGCCTACTTTGCTCAATTTTGCCTCTAGTAGGTGAGCTATCATAGAACTATCCATAGGGATCTTTGACCACCAAACAGGTAGAATGAGGGCTCAGAGCATATCTGTTTGACTCCTAGTTTGTTATTCTTTCATGAAACTATAAACAGGCAGATATAAGCTTCTAAATCAACTATATTCTCCAGCAGACTTCAACAATAGTTGCTTTAAAAAATCATTTTCTCTTACAATTCCATTTGTTTAACAGTAACAAAGTTTTTTTCAAGAAAATTTCCAAGATTCAGCTTTCAGTTTTGATTTGTACGTTTTTATACTGTGGATAGGAATGACCATACTTTCACTTTGGAAGATAGGACATGAGGATACAGGGGTATATAATTCATCCAATTCAAAGGGATTAGTTCTCTTCCTTGTCCTAATAAAAAATTCTAGCATAGTAAGCTTCAACTCTGTGTTTATCCCCTTCCTACAACCATCTAGGTTTCATGAAAATCCACCATCAACTCAAAGCTATGGCAAGCCAGGAAGACTGAATGAATCTGGCCCCAGAAAATGGAGAATGGTTGGTGTCCTGTTACCCAAGGAACTTCTCTTGCGATAAAGAATAAAAACAATGATTCATGAAAATGGCACATCATTTGATCAGATCAACAGAATTAGAAGTTAAAAGTAGAGTTCAGTGTCAGACCTCTAGTACTCCATTTCTCAATTCAGTTTACTGTGTTAGCAATGCTGAAAGTGAATTTTACAAGTCCCCAGAGATATCATGCTTGGAGGAAGGTTACAGATGTTGGAGACACCCCAAGGGGCACTGTGATATGTCCGCGATAGTTGCTTCTGCAGGTAAACAGGAAGTAGTATATATTTTATTCTTTATAATATCTTCCACACCCACATCTCCTATTGCCAACTGATACTAAATGTGTATTCTAAACATTTAGTCCATCAAGGCTGGTTTGTAGATAGACATATTACCTTTACTTTTAATTCTAAGTACTGTCCTACTGCCTTTACTACAGATTCCAAGCAAAGATGTTACTCTTCCCACACTCTCTTAAATTCTAGATACTGTTTGTTAATTTGGCTCATAGCACTAGAAGATTGGGTCCTTTTAAATATACTGTTATGCTAAAATAAACATCATACCTATTTGTTTTCTGGAGAGAGTCTATATTTTGGAAGCAAATTTTCCATTAGTTCTATTGACATCCCCCAGTAAATAGACAAATAAGTGTGCAAAAAGTATTAATGAAATAAACATAAGGGATAAATCTTCTCCAAAAGTAACATATTCCTTCATGACATTTCCATTGTTCATCTAAACAGATCACAGAAAGAAAAGCATCTAAGACCAATTGTTGTTGGGGGACTAGAGTAGCAGAAATCAAAGCTTAAAGCTTCTTCTTAAAAAAGTCAAATGGATATTGGTGGTAAACAGAGGGAGAACATAGATTCAGCAGAGGCATGGTGCTCACAAAAGTTGAAACCAAATGGAGAAGGGGAGAAGACAGTAGGAGGTTTTATTGATGAAAGCCAAAAATAATTTCCTCATGCCTTTGACATTTCATTATACAGAAGAATCCATGTGAAAGACTCATTCCTTGCTCAAAACCCACCTTTCTACAAAACTGTATACAGACAGCATAGAATTATGTCAGGAAGCAGTATGGATGACAGTTTCATTCAAAAGAATTTGCATAGGTCTAATGACCACATACTGACAAGACAACTTCTGGATGACTTGGAAGACACCCTGCCCTTACTCCATGGAGCCTGAGGAAACAACAAAGCCATCATCTAGCAATGATGCCTGACCTCACTGTTGGTACTCCTTTTCATCTTTGTCTTTTATTTAGGACAGAATTGGGAATATTTTCATATGAGAGAAACAATAATAAAAACTCAAGGTTCAGCAAGGTCATGTAAAGTATCCCAAGCCCTTAGAGAATGTCAGTGGTTCTTTTATTAGTGATTTTTTATGATTAAAAAAGGCTCTGCAGGGCTCCTCTGATTGCAGGGCTTACAAGTGCCTGTGAGGGAAGAAGCCTTCCTAGTCATTACTCTTATATATATTATATATTTACTACAAGTTCACCTACTTTTACCTCTGTATAATTTCTTCTTTCTCATCTAGGACTTATCCTCAGATATTTATTTCACATTCTCACCACAATCCAAAGTTATCTATTGCTGAAGTGATATTCTGAAGAATAATTTCAGTAGTTGCTTTTATTTAGATTTACAAAGATTAATAAAATGTAATCTCTATAGATTATTTATTTAGTTTAATAAAAACCCTCAAGTGTAAAAGAGAAATCTCAATAATGACTGATGAAAAGTCACAGACTGCCTATTGTGTGGATTTCAGGACACATGCCTTAAGGACACATTGGTTCTTCCTTTCAGTGCTTGCAGAGATTTTAAAGTCAAGTAGATAAAGCCGGGAGATGGGATAAAAATGGGATACTATCGGATACATTCTAGGTCTTGGGGAAAAACTGACCATATTTTTTTTATCACTTCCTTAAATTCCCTGGTGCCCAACCATGCAGAGGGAGTGGCTGTTTGTAGCCCTACTGGAAAGCTCCTTCTGTACACATTTGCATGATCTCACTATAAGCATATATGTAAGGGAACCAAGGAACAGTCGGAAGAGAGTCCTTCTATTCCTAAAGCCCCAATACTCATCAACTCCCTCATTATATTCTCCTTTTTTATGAGCAGAATATATTTACTGGAGGGAAGAAAGCTCTTGTCTAGGAGAGGGACACAAGTAGGGCCCGAGCGAGTTGTCCCCAGGAAGCTGTCTCTTCCAGGGACTTTTATAGAGTAAAACCATTCAAAGAGGCAGGTCTAAGGTAGGGGGGAACATGGGAACTTGCTTATGTGTACATGAGGTGGGACAAAAGTACAGTCAACCAATGAGGTTACAAACACCAAAGAGCCCAAGTGAGTCACTAACCCAACCCCCAACAGGAAGAGACCCTGTCCTATATTCATGTCCATTTGCTATGTGACTCACTTCCTCATTTGGTATATTTTCTTCTTAAACAAAATTTTGCCATCTATTTTCAGTGTTTTTACATGCTCCTATAACTTTTGCTCTTTCTTTACTGTCAGACCAGAGTTCATGGTACCAAAGGCAATGCTCTTTAATCAGCAAGTCCTATTTTCTTTCCATCTTGAGTCGGGAGCCAGGTTGCATTTCCTAACCTCTGCATGGAACTGAAAGCTGCCCAAAGAACAGGAGGAAGTGGGATGTTTAGCCCTTTCCGCCAGAAGTGTCCTATGTGATTTCTACCCCTTCTTTTTCTCTTTGCCTGCCAGCTGTAGCAGCAGAGGCTCTGACAGAGTACTATGAAGCCATCTTCCTTGCTAAAAGGAAGATGTTGGGCCTGTTAGTCACTGTATGGAACAAACCCTCTTACTGGCTTATATTTTACTAAATCTGAGTGACTAACATCCCTTATTGCAATTTTATTTTGTACAGTTCCTAGAATATCACTACCCAACTTAAGTCAGAAGAACATTCATTTAAAACTCAACTTTTTCTATTCTGGTCAAGTCTATTTCTGTAATTATCAGAGCTTGTAAGGATATTTCTTATTACTAATACAAGTACCAGCTTTCTATCTGCTACTCATGCCTGAAGTGTATTTGAATATTCAAATTAGATGAGCATGCCTCTATTAGAGATGCCTCTATAGGCAAAGATACTTATGTTATCTAAAGGACGGGATAACAAGAGTGCCACAAAGAAAAGGCTGGAACATGTTATTTCGCCAACAATGAACCCAAGTCTAAATTCAAGCTATATTAGATAGCTTACTGCTATTGGTTAAGAAAATGTGAGCTGGCAAAAGATAAAGATAAGAAACATATAGACTATTTGTTCTCACTGCATGTCTAGTCCTGATACAAGGAGAGGTACAGTTAAACATGCAAATACTGTTCTTTTAAAATTATATGTTAAGAAAAAGAAAACAAAAACTTGAAAACAGCAACACCTGAGTTTTGAAAGGATGTGAACACTAAAACCATGCCAGAAAAGAACTATTAGTAGGATGTTAGTGATCCTCTGAGACGGAGCTGAAACTGGTTATACTGCTGTTGGCATTTCCTGCTTTTAAGACAGTGGTGGCTGGCTGGGCCAGTAATTTTGTATGCATTTTCTTAATGCAAATATTTACATTGCTAAACATATTAAGTGACAGTATGCTTTCAAATCAACCATTAAGAAAAAGCAAAGAGTTTGAGCATGGTGGTACATTCCTGCAATCCTTGTTTGGGAAGCTGAGGCAAGAGGATTGTCATGAGCTGGAGGCCAACCTCAGCTACATAGTGAGCTCATGGCCAGCCTGAATTACTCAGTGAGATTCTGTCTCATTAAAATGAAAAACAGCAGAGCAGAGCAGAGCAGAGCAGAGGAAAGGAGAGGAGAGGAGAGGAGAGGAGAGGAGAGGAGAGGAGAGAAGAGAAGAGAAGA
>NDGN011547523.1:3326-18780 GCA_002564285.1 Tympanoctomys barrerae | reverse complement strand
GAAGAGAAGAGAAGAGAAGAGAAGAGAAGAGAAGAGAAGAGAAGAGAAGAGAGAAAAAAGAAAGGGAAGGAAAGGACAGGACAGGATAGGACAGGACACAAAAGGAATTAATGGGACATAAATGATAACGTTAACTTGAAATTTTGCTTAAAGGCATTGGACAAGGTTGAACAATGAAATTGATTTCAGAAACTAATAAGAATAAGCATTGAAATGCAACATTTTCTGGTGAGTTGAAAGTTTCACGTGAAATGTATTCTACTTTCATCTTTGTCTTTTCTTCCCAGTCCTCTACTCTCATTGAATTTTTCTGAGGAACAATTTTTATGGTCACTGTATTATCTCAGTTCCCCACTTGAACTCTAAGTCCAAGTCATAACGACGTATTGCTGGGGAGTTTTCTCTGTTCATCTCCTTCATACCATATATTGTCCCATCTTGACATGACTTGATTGCTTGTATGTCTATTTCTACCTCTAGACTGTGAGCTTGCCTTAATCATAGAACTGCATTCATATAATCTGGCACTTCATTAAGATTAAAAAAAAACCCTTTCTGAATGAATGAGCAAACTATATTTTAATTGATGCATAAGAATATCCATGCAAGTAAAATTACCATCAAAGAAATAGCACTCATAATTCAAACACTATTGTACAAAAACTGTTCTTAAAATCTCCTGAAGTTAGGGAACCACACAGAGGGTGATTGTGGAGTTTTGAGTTTAAACTCTGGTTTTCTAGATTTGAAAATCAAGTGCTGCCACTTATTTACCATATCATCTTGGACAATTGAGGAGAGAAACAAGTAGGTATTTTCTCATCTTCAAAAGTAGGTGTTAATAAAGGCAATTTTAGCAATTATAGCACACGTGTGTACAGTGTTTGGGCAAGTGGTTGGCACAGAATGACCGGTAAATAGCAGATATATTTTCTTGTCATGGGGAAACTCAGAAGACACATTGTATAGTGTGTTCTAATTTTAAATCTGTAAGAAACTGACTGTAGTTTCATTTCATCCCAAGCTACATATGAGGCAGAAGTATCATCACTGACTTCTATTATTCTGGCAGAAGAGTCAGTACTACTGTTGCAGATAGGATAGATACTACGAGCTCAAACAAAGTCAGCAAATCCTTGCAGAGGTGCAGAATGTGGCGTCTATGTTAAAGAATCAGAATTGGACTAGAACCAATGATCCTTAAACTGTACCCAGAAGTATCTCCCAAATTACATTCCCTGGAGAAATCCCCTCTCCACCAAGTCAGGGAAGGTGGAATAGGCAAGCTGAGAACCCTCTCCACCCAAGGCTAAATTTTTGTTGAGGTTCCATATGTTATGTTACAATTTTATGTGAATTTTCATTTTATTTCATAACATACACATGGTTGATGTAACCCACAACAGTATGGTTATTGGTAATCTCTATTATTTTTCAAGTAAGATGGACCACAAACAAATCATCCTTGCATCCACATAGCCCCTACTACATAGTCATATTTAAGAAGCATGGAACTTGGGCCAGGGAGGTAGCTCAGTGGAATAAGCGCTACCCTAGCAAGCACAGGGTCCTGAGTTGAATCCCTAGTGCTGTGAAGGAGAAGGAGAAGAAGAGGAAGGAGAAGGAGAAGGAGAAGGAGAAAGCAAAGGAGAAGGAGAAAGCAAAGGAGAAGGAGAAGGAGAAAGGGGAAGGGGAAGGAGAAGGGGAAGAGGAAGGGGAAGGGGAAGGAGGAGGATGAGGAGAAGGAGAAGGAGAAGGAGAAGGAGAAGGAGAAGGAGCAACAGCAGCAGTAGCAACAGCAGCAGCAGCAGCAGCAGCATGGAACTTGACCAGGTGAAAGGACTTTAACATACAATTGTCCTATGAATCTCTAGGAACTGAGAAACAGATGTGCAAACAGTTTTGGAAGTAAGTACATTTAGCTCTAAAACAGGTATAATATATAATCATAGACACTTTCTCTGTGCCCATGCAAGAATTAAAACAAATACTGTCCTGTCAAGTACAGGAAAAGGAAGGAAGAGCAATGAAAGTTAAAGTTGTTGATAGGGCTACTGCTGTTATTGGGACCAATTTTACCATGAAGAACCTTAAACAAGAGATCGTTAACATTAATCAAGAAAAGTTAAATGTGTGTGAACTCAGTTTATTAACAAATGTGCTGAGCAATGGGCTGGCAATCTGAAAGGGGTAAGCTATTGGCCTGGGTCTGAAAGATCCATCCACATACACTCCTTTGCAGGATAAGGAGGACAGCCTTTTTGGAGCTCCACTATGGTACTCCAAAACTCTGCAGGCATCTAAGTGACAAGAGATAGCTATTATCTCTAAGGTGACAAATGACTCAGACCATAGATATATAAGGTCCTGGAGAGATAAAAAGTAAATACATTTGCCATAGGATTCTCCTTTGGGCTCTGTCACATAAAGGAGAAACTTACTAATCAAGAAAAATACAAAAATATCAGCAACAGATATGTGTTCAATGGCTGGAAATTACGTGTAGCAGTTCCTGTCTTCGGGAGCACTGTCCCTTTGCTAAATTTGAAAACTATAGTGCCTCTCAAGAACAGAATAATTTTAAAAATTTGTCAATGTCTAATACTTCCTCAATAGACATCTGACTTAATTAGTAGGCCAAAGTTATCAAAAGCTTAGTTGAGCAGTGAACTGCATAGTATAACCAGTTCAGGCCAATGTACCCTGCACTTCCTTAGTGAATTTACCTGTACAGCAATCCTGTGGTCCAAAATACCCCTCAGGCCCAGGAAAACTGGCACAGAGGGTCATCCTAGTCCTGAGGAATAATCTCTTGTTGAATTATTATTTAAACCAAAATGATCTCTTTGGAAGTCTATTTTTGTAGGTACCAGAAGCTACTGAAGAGGTGATACCATTAAGGACACAACCCCTTGAATCACAGTTGCCTCCAAAAATGTCTTGGATGGCGCACACAAGTTTTTCTGTTGCTCCAGGAAAATGTCATTTTACACAGTAAACATAACTGAAAGAAATGAATTCCCATGGGGAGGAAAAAAATATACAAATCGGGTAGTCAACTCCCTGCAGAAAGGCTCCCTCTGCTTTCTCACTGTCTGCTGCTTCAAACCCAATTTGAAAGATATTTTGTGTTCAAAGCTTTAGAAATACAGTGCAGGTCTGAGCACCTGCTGATGCTGAAGAGTCCGCATGTTCACCTGTTGAGCGCCTAAAGCATACTATCGCAAATTAACAGTCAGCACTTCTGTTGTTTCCCCTCACAGCACAGATCATCTGATGCACGACTCGTGAAACTTTAGCTGCTCATGATGGCTGAATTCTGCAAATCCAGCTTTTTATGTAGGAAGCTTAATAATATTTCTGTTACTTTATCTACTGCCGACCTCTGAATATCTCCCTTAAGGACTTGGGGGACTATGCCATACACTTTACATCCTAAACACTGATGTTTGGGTGTTCTGATTCCATGCCCAGCCATATAGTTTTTGATTAATTACTCTATCTATGGATGCTTCCATCTTTCTATTCAAAAGGAGCATATATAAAAATGCATCTCCCTATACTGGATGAATTCAGTGAGCATATATTCAAAACATTCTGTTTCAAGAGAAGGAAACTAAGAATCTTAGGCAAATAGGAAGTGAAATAAATGGCATATCTTTGTAATGAAAGGGAAAATAATGTAGTATAGTTAGACATGCTAAGAAAATAAGAGAAATTTAAGTTATAAGCTCTGAAAAAAGTCTACTGTTTAAGCCTAACTGGCCTATCTTGGAGGAAACTACAAAGCCTGCATTACTACAAGATGGTAAGCAAGCTTCAGATCACTCATTGTTTATAGCTATTTAATATTTTAAAATTTTAGATGAAAAGTAGTTACATCTTTATTTCCAGTTGTGCAATATGTCCCACTGGGACTGGATCACAGGCTTAATGGGGAAAGAGCCTCTCCTTGCCCTGATCTTGTTCCATCCACAGCACTCAGCTGAGTATCTGGAGCAGAAATGCTGACCCATTTAGTCCAGCAGTCACCTCCCACTACACTCATGATTCCCATGAGGAAAGGTTCTGGGTTTGAATTCCCAAGATGATCAAAATCCTAGAACAAGTACTGCCTACTTAATTGTGAGAACTTGGGTCTACTTGTTAACATTCTTAATTTTGAACCTTCTCTGGGGTCACATACAGGTGTTGCTAGTCATAGCAATTAAATGAAGTAAAACAACTCAGTCTAACTGCCTGCCTGCCAAGCACAAGGACCCAGGTTTGATCCTGGGTACCACAGGCCATGCCAGAGAAAGGGAAGCCAGACAATATTTATTATGGCTATACCCCTAAGCAAAACACCAGCCCCATGATCCAGCCTCACATTTCTCCTGGATTCCTCATCTCTAGGTTTTTCTTTCTTACTTTTTAGTACCTGTTTGTAATACACAATAGTTACATTACTTGTAGCATGTTTATCTTTCATATTACATCTTAATTTTTTCATGAACCTTTTCCTCTTTGAAAGTCTACATATTCCTTTACCATCACCTGAAGTTATTAAGGGGAGAAGCATACAAGGATACATATCCCCTTGAGTCATAATTGACTCTAAAATTGTTTATGATGCCACAGATGAGTTTTTCTCTTGCTCCAGGAAAACATCATTTTCTCTTCATTGCTTGATCCCTTTCCCACTTGAAAAAGGTCTATTTCTCTACTGCCTATTGTCTAGTATCTTTTATTTTGTTCTCTATGTGTATGTTGGGCTTCTCATATAAGAGCAATCATGTGATATTTAGGCCCATGTGTGTGGTTTACTCCACTTAGTGTTATGGTTCCCTAGTACATCCATTTTCCTACAAATGACCTAAGTGCATTTTCTTTATGACAGCACACTTCTTGACAGTGTGTGAGTGATAAATTTCCTTTACACATTCACCTGTGGCTAGGCTGCTTTTAAGATTTAGCTATTAGAGGCTGTGCTGCTATAAACATGGGTTATAGCATGAATCACTATAATATGACATTTTTTACTCTTTTTGGAAGATACCTAGAAGGGGAATAGCCGAGCAAAAAGGAATATATAGCTTTCGCTTTTTGAGGGACCTTCATGGTGATTTCCACAGTAGTTGTACTAGTTTGCATTCTTAACAATGATGTAAGAGGAAGTCTCATTCTGTTCCACATCCTCATCACAATTAGTTATTTGATTCCTTATTGTGATACTCATTCTTTCTGTAGTAAAGTGGAATATCAGTGTTTTTTTTTATATATTCTTCCAGAGCCAGAAACATTAACATTTCTTTGTGTATTTATTGGCCATTTGTACTTCTTTTGAAAAGTGCCTATTCATTTCAGCTGCCTATTTTTTGATTGAGTCTTTCATTTTTGAGGCCTTGTTGTTTTCTGAGTTCTTTATATATTCTAGTTCTGTCCTAATCCTCTACCTGAGGAATAGCTGGCAAAATTATTTGTCCCTTTCTGTAGTTTGTCTCTTCACTCTGCTGTTGACTCTCTTGCTTCACATAAGCTTTGGTCTGATGTGATCCCTGTTGTTGGCTCTTGTCACTATCTCCTTGATTCTTTTTCACAAACATCAGTCTATGGCCAGGCTCGTAGGGCTAGCATTAGGCACTGTCAGAAATGACCAGAAGAGGCTGAAGTAAAAAGGATGTTTCTGTAATCCACCCACCCATTCATTCAGTAAATAAATCAGAATACACGATCATTGCTAGAAACTCTTAAGAGTATATGGGGAAAAAATAAAGCAGATTTTTTTCAAAAAACATAATTATGGAGCTTGCATTTTAGTGGAAGGAAATAGGGAATGGTTAATAATTAATAATAATACATGACAAATTTAAGGCATGTAAGGTGGAAGTAAGTCTTACTGAGAAAAATCAGAGACTGATGATACATAGTATGATGGCACATGCATATTCATGTTCATAGAAGCATAGTTCATAAGGAGAGCAGAAATATGGGGAGAGAATTGCAGTTTTGAATAGGGAGATGAGGGATGGCCTTGAAGAGAAGGTATGGTTGAGCAAATTTTAAAAGAGGGGAGGAAGTGCATTGCATGGCACTAAGAGGGAAAGAAATACAACAGATGGAAAACAGGGCCTAAGATCTTGGGTTAAAATACAGTCAGTGTACTGGAAAGAGAGGAGGCAGAGTGAGCTAGATGACTAAGAATAGGACTTGTGGTCACAGATAAAATGGGGCACAGATTGTGCACTGACTTTAGGGCACTAAAAGGGTATTCATGTTTACTCAGAGATGGGAGCAACTGGAAGATTTTGAACAAAGAGATAATGTAACCTCACTTAAAGATAACAGGATAAATTCTAATTGCTGTATTGAGAATAATGAAGTAGGGATGGGTAAGATCCAAGAGATAAAGTAGGAGTTTATGGCCATAACTATAATAAGATGGGAGTGGCACTGACCAGGATGGAAAATATAGTTGAATTCTGGGTATAAACTGAAAGGATAGTGCTTTCTTGTTGACTATATCAAGGCACAGAAAAAAAGTGGAAGAGTCTAAAGATACCAAAATTTTGGCTTACACTAATCAAAAGACAGCATTTTCACTAATGCAGAGAAGACTCCATTAGAAGTGGATTGAGGAACAGAGATCAGCTGTTCAGGTGTGAGTAGCTTAGGAGTAATGTGTCCACTAGACACAAAAGGGCAGCTAGAAATGGAGTCTAGAGGATGACAAGAGGTCAGAGCAGGAGCTAAAAGTAGAGTTGTCTGAAACATACCTAACATCACCAAGATCTCCAATAATAAATAAACCTGGCTAGAAAGAGGTCCAAAGCTGAGCACTAAGGTGCTCTAATGGTTAGAGATCAGAATAAAGAGACAAAAGCAATAAATTGGCAAGTAACTAATGAGGAAGGAGAATGTCCAGAAGCCTTTCTTATCCTGGAAGCCATGAGAAGAAAGTGGACAGGGAGGGAATGGAGGGAGAGAGGAGAGAAAGGGCAGAGGGACAAAAGACAGAGAGACAGAGAGACAGACCAGCAGACTGAGATACTTTTCGGATGGATCAAATGCCTGGAGACATTAGTTGGGCCCAGACCTGAGACCTGAGCATTTCATTTAGTTATCCAGAGGGTACTTAATATCTTGTTCATAGTGGTTTGGGTACAGACTTGTACTTTATAAATAGTCTTAATCTTTTGTTCAGATATGAATATCCTTTCTTTGACAAATCTGAAAATGCCAGAGTTAAAGCTTTCTTACTTTTACTTTGCGTGTAAGGTATTTTTCTCTCAGCAATGAGAAAAGGAGTCTTATTTAAGATAACTACCCTACCCTTTTCTGAGTACTTGAAGTAGTACAATAGGTTAATCTAACTCTAAACTATAAGTTCCTGAGAAGAGAATTAAAAAGTAACCCTGTAACACAATGCTATGGAAAAGGTTAACCAATGAATAAAAGTAATCTAAAATTTTATCACAGCACCTTCCTTGTTGAGTAGAGTGTTGAGGTCATTTATTCAAGTATATCAGATTTGTTCTAGATGAATCCCAGCATTATGAAATTCTGAAAAGTTGAGTCAAAAGGCAACTTGTTAAAGTAGGAGAGGGAGTATGTAATGAAAAAGAGTACAAATCGGAATCTCAAAGATACTCCTATTTCCCAGGATTTCAAATATGCCACAAGAGAAAAGGATATTCTTATCTGAGTAAAGAAGCTTAAGGTAGGTAGAAGAACATCCAGCCACTTCTGTCTCAGATCCAATAACACAAATCCTTGTACATAGCTTCTATAAGGCATGAGGTAAGGGACTGCCTCTAAGAATCCTGAAATAACACCATAGAGAGGAAGAATACAGATAGCCAACAAATGTAAGAAGAAATGTTCATCTCTGGCCATTGATGCAAGTTAAAATGCTTAGATTCCATTGAAAAATGCCCCAACAAGAAGCCAAGCAATAAGAACAAATGCTGGCATTTCTATGGCAGAAAGTCTTCCCACACTGTTGCTGGGAATGCAAACTACTATAGCCACTACAGAAATAAGTATAGAGATTTATATGCGCACCCATGTTTATAGCTGTGCAATTTGTCATAGCTAAGCTTTGGAAACAACCAAAATGCCCATCAACTGAGGAATGGATTAAAAAGACATGGTATTTTTACACAATGGAGTATTACTCAGCTATAAACAAAAGATAAATTTGAGGCATTTACAGGTAAATAGATTCACCTAGACTGTATTGGTAAGTAAAATAAATCAGACCCACATGTACACACACTGTACTGTCTGGTAGTGTGAGAACCTGAAAGAGTAAATAAAACCTAGAAGTTACAATAGATATTGGGAAAGGAAAACTATCTATACAGTGGGAAGGAAAAACTGGGATCACAAAAAGGAAAAAAGAAAGAAGGGGAAAAATATTTATGTACATATGTGGGATAGTTTCGTTAATTGTGCTGCTGATTTCTGCTTATCTATTGAAAGGAACATTCAATGCTTAAATTTAAAAAGATTTTAATGTTTTATTTCTTGTTAATTTCTTATAGGTTTTTTTCCCCAAAATTGCAGGTTTATTTCTGGTAACCTAAACAACTAATTTTAAGATAACATTATGTAATACAACAATCATTGTCAAATTCCTATTTCTTTGTTTAATGAAATTTTGTACTATTTCTAACTTTTTTTTTACCATTTTGTATTCTTTAAAAAAAAAGAGAACTAGAATAAGAAATTTCATGTGACCCTGGTACACCCTTTCTAAGTATCCTCCCCTAAGAGCCAAAGACATCACACTCCGTGGTACATACACACCAGCATTTATAGTGGCAAAATTCGAAATAGCAAACCCTAAAAAGAGTTGGCATCCCCATCAAAAGATGATTGGTTGAAGAAAATATTATATATATATATATATACACACACACACATAGAAATAATACTTAGATGTACAGAAGGACAAATTGGAAACATTTGTAGGAAAATAGATGCACCTTGAACATATAATGAAGTAAATTGAAGTAGAAGGACTGGGGGAGGGCAGTGACAGGATAGAGTGAAGATGTGCCATCCACAAGGTCCAAGTAATCTTAATGAATGTGGCCATTATATATCATAAACATGAACTCAAATTAACATTGTCACAAGAATGAAAAGGAAGAAAGACAAGAGAAGAGGAAAGGAGAAAGGAGGGAAGGGAATTAAAAGTATGCATGCTCTATTATTGTACCAGTTCCTCAAGATCATTATAGAAGGGGTATACTGCAAGCATATACTAGTAAAATTTTAAAAAAGGAACCCAAAGAGTGGTAATTATAAAATTAAAGTAACATATGTGGAGGACACTAAGTTCATGACCCTGGCTTTATACACAGGCTAAAGGATCATGAGGTCCTCAGGATGTAGCTGATGGTGGAGAAGCAGCCACTGTGGCCATGGGCCTGGGGGAGGGGACTCCCAGTTGATCTGTAGGGAGAGCAGAAGGAAGACTTGGGGTTTTCTCTGGAAAGTATCAGAGCTTGGTCAAAATCTAGGTTCAGTCATTTGGATAACTCATGGCCATTGCTTGACCATGAGGTGCTGTACATGGTTTCAGGGTAAATCCTGAGGGGAGTTGATTGATCTTGTCAGATAGCAAAAGCTACATTTTTTGTTATATAGGTCTTGCTTTAACTTGGTCTTAACCATCCAGCAGAAAATTGTAACCATGAGATATAAAAAGTAAAGTTATATTAATATGCTGAGCTGTAAAAGGCTCAAGTCAACAGCTTTGGACAATTGTCAATTGTGCTGATGACTCACTACTATTATGGACTATTGGACTATATTGGTTTATTTTGCTCAATTCAAGTACATACAATATTTGGACTGGCATCAAATATGAAAAGATCCTTTAAAGACTTCTCCAAATATAGCTTCTCTAACAACAATGGAACATCCATCTTTGACAAAACAAAACAAAAAAAGGTGGATATAAATAAAGGACTATTTTGTAGTGAAAAAAATATATGTATATATACAAGATAGTTAGGATAGATATATAGTTACTTCCTCTCAGTTCAATGAGAAAAAAGGTCTGTATTAATAGTGTTTAGATAAAATACCATTTTTGTATCTTGTCCTCTGAACAACTATTATGAAGGCAACAATATGCAATGTATTAATTATTTTAACTGTGCTACTAACCTGTTTTGAAACTGTTATATTGCTATTTTATCTTTTTTAATGTATTTTAGGACAGGTTCACAGGGTCTACAGGGTAAACCAACAGGTCGCTGGGTAGATCGGACTCATAGTGATCCTCCTGTTTATAGCCTCCCAAGTGCTGGGATTTCAGGCGCACACCAACAGGCCAAGTCTCAGTGTGCCCTGAGCGCAAGGCCAGCAGGGTAGGCCCAGGGACCGAACTCCCTGCCCCTGCGTCTGCCTAAACAGGCACTTTAATCCACTGAGCTATTTGGCTGGCCCTATTTTATCTTTTTTTTCTCATTAAAATTAATTAATTTTTTTTAAAAATCTAGATTCAGTGACTGCAGGGTTTGTTTGAATTGGTGACACAAGGTGGCAAAAAGCAGAAGCTGTTGAGGCAGCGAGCAAATCAGACCCGAGAGCTCCAAGATGGAACAGAATAGTCTCACTGTGGGCTAAGTTGGATTTTTTTTTTGTGAGTGTGTGTGTGTGTGTGTGTGTGTGTGCTTATACAATCATACCAGTTCTGATTACAGGGATAGAGAAGGTCTTCAAGAGGATACCTTGGATTAGCACAGTGACAGGTCAGTAAGAACTGGATCAATAATAATAAATGACTAAGTATGATCATATCTACTTAATTGGTGAAAAATCCCCACCTGGGCCCTAATTAAAGACTTTGAATAATGATGTGACTTTGTCAAAATCTACATTTGGAAAACTTTCCCCTTTTTCTTTTACTCAACTTTGTCTCAAATAACTGTTTTATTCAGTCCTCCTTGTTTACTAAGGTGTACTCTGTGCTATTAGCAGGTGTTGGTGTGTTTATGATTCTGAAAATCTGTTATTTCACAATTAAGATAACAATAACAAATGAAGGATTTTGAGTACATTAATGTGTTTCTTCTGTCATTTGAACACTTGAGCCTACTACTTTTAATTTCTGAACAGTGGACATATTTCATATTATGATAAATACTTAATGTATATCCTAAAGCTATTTTCTGTATGCTCTTATGTCAAATAAAGCTGGCTAACAAATTCCAAAATATGACTGAATGTGATATCTTCATTTTCCTACCACCTTATGGGACACCACTTTAGGAGAGCTGCCTTTCCTTTGTGATTTCTTTAGAACTATCCTATTACATTAAATTCCATTCACTTCTCTTCTGCCTATCTGGGCATCTCATTTTTAAATCAAAGATTTCATTGATGAATTTTTAAAAAGCACAATCCATAATTACAAATGATTCAGGCTACAAAAATGAAGAGCTTTTTGTGACAAAAAGAATCAGAAATGAAAAGCTAGTACAAAACTCCTTGCTTGCTGCATTTCCATAAAGTTCAGTATAATATGGACTCTTTTCACTTTAGTACAAATCAGCCTGTAGACCTTGCTTTTTAAAAGTGTTTGAGAATAAAAATTCTACAATAATAAACTTGAGAAGTAGTACTGTATGTTGAAGAAACCTCCAGTTACAAAAACCAAAATTCTGATTTCAGCTTTACTATTTGCATCTGGTCACATATACATGCTAGAGCAGCTTACCTATAAAACAGAAGGTCTATCCAGATGTGTCATGTGTCAAGTTAATGTCATTACTACAAAAAAATATATCCTGGGTATTCTATACATTATTCAAACACCACCATCAGGTAGAAGCAACTGGTCTTTGTACCCTCTCACCAGATTGGTGTATTTCTTCAAACAACAAATAGGTACAAAAATATGCCATAAAATGGGCCTATTAAAATATGAAAGTGTTTTATTTTAAAACCTATATACCATGAGATAAATTTAAACTGTATTATAAGACATATCACCTGATACATAATAAACAGTAACAGAATTATGAAATATCTGACATTTTAAATAATGCTCATTTTATCTCAAATGTATCTTAGAGAAAGAGGCTACTGTCCACCATTACCACTGTAGACAACAATAAAAACACCTATTTCATGTGAAAGTGATGAAAACTTAAAAAATATTGCAATATACATATAGGTACTTATTTGTAATGGACGATGACAAATGCAGTACAATGTCTATTTGTAGAAATCACAATAATGGTAACAGTAATCGTTATGGTAAAATTATGTAGCTTATCATTAGTTTCTATTACTGCTGCAATATGATAAATCATCCACCTAAATGTAAAATCTCAATCTGAAGGAGAGAAAAATCTCCAGAAATATTTGAAACTTCATCCTTAAACATTATTTTCATAAAAGAAATGCATACTATATCTAAGTAAATGTAGGACAGAAATTTGTTTCCAACACAAGAGTAAGAAAGTGGTTACTCTCTTTTATGTGAGCAGAGACAGAGCAGAGCAAGCTTTAAGAACAACAGAACAGCTCTCTCCAGATAGCTGCTCAGTGAAAGCAGTGATTTGAATTGTCTGAGATAGTTGTGAAGATGAGGCCAGCTACACAAACAAAACCAGTATTTTGAGATAAGCAATAAATGATAGCTCTATTCAGAGGCCAGCACTGTGTGTCCATGGAAGTGTTCATATACTGAGTGTGTATGTCATGGTGTGTGCGTGTGCGTGGATGTGGGCCACCTTCTCCTTGTTACCATTTCCCATGTATCAACAAGACCTATAATTATCCCCAAATAAGAGAGCAACTATTTTCTTGTAGAACATGACATATTATATCAGCTCAGATTTCAATATTTCAAATTGTGCCCTGGAATTAATTCACTAAATAACCTAAGCAGTCAAAGCACAGATCCATTAGGCTCAGTAGAACACATTCTTTAAATGTTAGTGCCATACAATGAATATTTGATAAGTACATCGTTAATAAAGCCTGGTGCAACATAATTGATATGTGGATGTTTAATGACAGTTCTACATGATGTAGCACACGGCGTCTCCCTGTCTCTCAATCATCACACAGGTTGCCTCTGTACCACATGACAGGCACAATTGGAAAGGCAAAGTCTGCTCTTCATTAGTGGCTATCCATAAAAGCTTTTCATTACAAGATAAATGATTATGCCCTGGTTTTATTAATTAAGCATGCATTTCTGCAGACCAAAGTAATTGAATAAAATGGTCAGTAGTTTTTAAACTACACAAAATTTTGATGTCTTGGGAATAGATTCCACATTCATTCCAGGCCTTTACCTTCCTATTATTCTGAAAATACAGCATCTGAATTTTAGGTGTTGTTAAGTACTGACTGAATTTCAAATACAGGATGTCTTTCCTGGAGCATCCTGCTTTGTGACTGTCACAATAAGTTGCTTTAGCCTTCTTCTCATTTAATCACATCGAATTCAGCCTGATTCAACCCATTTCCATCGCTGAAAATAGTAACTCCTGAAGACGCACAGGTCAACTATGGAATCATTGGCCTTTGTAGAAATGAAGGGCCTCATTACATTTTGACAGAGAATTAGTGACTGCACTACAGGCCCCTCGATCTTTCATTCTCTTTGTCACCGAATCACAAATGGGAAGTGACCTAGTGATCCATGTTTAGATAACCTAACATTTGCCTTGGGATCAAAAGGGATGCTGAGAACATTATATGTCCACACAGCAGGTGCCTTTCCTGCACACGCTTCCTTAGAAAGAAAAACTATACTTCTTAGAATGTAACTTTAAATAATAAAAACTGAACTCTAAGGGAGGAATGTGGAAATTTCCTTGCTATGTATTCATCACATGAAGAGGATTTCCAATAAATCAACAGAAAATTATTTTACAAATAGCTTTAAAACATTGGAGCCCAAGAAAGCAATACTTAAAATCTACTTTCAGTAGAGGAGAAGAACTACAACTCAGTTCAGTACTCACAAAAACACCTTGAGGATGACAAGGCAAATAAAGCAAAGTGATATAACTAACCTGTTTCATCATGAGGAATCTAAGATTCATTTAATAAGAGCAAAGAATACGTTGGCAGCAAGGCAAGTTTTTCTTCCCTATTCTACTATGAACTACTTTTATATTGTAATCACTAGCAAAAATAATTGCACTGCAAAATTAATTCTATTTCTATTGACTATGGTCACTATATATTTCGTCAATTTATTGTATTAACATAAATATTAAGAAGTTGACCTCACCTTGTCTAAAATACTTTTATTTGTAATGTTATTGTTCGCATTTATTGGTAATTATTTTTATCTTTTATGAGTGTGCTATTGATTCTTCTATGTGCCTTTCAATAGAAGTATGAACAAATATTTATCTCTGAAGGTAACATCTTAATTAAACTTTTTAACATTTTTGAAGGACGTTGACATTAACTCTGACCATAATATTTCCAGTCCTTGTGAAGATTCACAACATTCCCATGGTTTTTCTGTCTGCATTTCCATCATAATGGCTAAGCAGCTGGTGTTAGTCAGAGTAACTTGGTATACAATTCCCATATCAACTAAAAGAACTACTTGACTGTTCAAATGATTCATTTGGTATTAGTGCAATTGTTTCCAGATATGTTTATTCTGCTTTATGCATCCTGGTTTCTTCTTCATATGAAGTTAATATGTACGCAAAGTTAAAATTATCTTATTAAATTATTAGGCATCATTGTGAATCTTATGCTCACTATTGCATTTTAATACTTAAATTCCTAACTAATGTAGAGACACTTCTAAATTATCTTTAAGTTTTTCAAATAGAGAAACCTCATTACTGTTTTTCAGTATGCATCTATTTTCTCACCCTTTAGCTTCCTCTCTGTGCTACTGGTTCTTTATTCACATTTATTTTTTCTCCCTGATCCTCCGAAGTCAGCAGAGAATTGGGCCATTAGGTTTGCACTTAAGGCCTACTGTTTTGAGAAATTATTTTCTTATTTTTCT
This sequence comes from Tympanoctomys barrerae, assembly GCA_002564285.1. NCBI lineage: Eukaryota > Metazoa > Chordata > Mammalia > Rodentia > Octodontidae > Tympanoctomys > Tympanoctomys barrerae. Next base: position 3,782 of record NDGN011547523.1, on the reverse strand, counting down.
TGTCTTAAGCAGATCTGACTCTGTGAATAACCCACCCCCATGCCTAAAGCACACATCCCTGTCACTGAGGAATGTTTCTGCATATAAACAATGAGTGACAAGGAAGTCATGGTCATAAGCAGGCCTGGCCCGTGTGCTAGGTGTACCCAAGGAACTTCGTGGAGCAGCTAAGTATAGTAGGGTCAGCATATCAGTTTCCATACTTAGCAGCACTATGTTCTTGAACTTTGCACTCCTGCATGTGCCAGCGTATCATTACCTGAAAAATGGGCTGACTGGTGCCTGTTCCCACAAGATTTTCTCACAAGATTCTGAGAATAGTACATGACATCTGGTAAGTGATCAATGAATACTGGCTAAGAGGTGAAAAGATCCCCACTCTACTTCCCCAAATGAAACAGAAAGAAAGAAAGAAAGAAAGAAAGAAAGAAAGAAAGAAAGAAAGAAAGAAAGAAA
>NDGN011547515.1:3404-28404 GCA_002564285.1 Tympanoctomys barrerae | reverse complement strand
GGGGGCCACATGTGTGGCCTGTAGGTCTGTCTGCCCACAGCCACAGGCTTCTCCTTTCACAGGGAGCCACGCTGGACAGGTGAAGTCTTTCGACTGGCTCAATCATCGTATTTATTCTAATTGTATCGTAATCGTCCCCAAGGAGGCTGGTTCAAATGAGCTTGACATTATTAAAATTTTAATGCCCAGTTTTCATAGCTGAATGAATATTTAAAGGGTATGTCCCAGCTTAAGTTATGATGATGAAGAAATTAATGGAATGTCTTGTTTAATGCATGGATATGTGTTGATGCAAAAAATGGCAGAGGGCTAGGGAGGGGGAAGGGCAGCAGAGCCAGAGTAGAAGGGGCCAGAGAATAGAAAAAGGGTTCTGGAGGGGCAAAGATGTCCCCGGGTCCAGGGCAGAGTCACTTGCTTCCCCTGAGAGAGGCCCTGGCTGGAAGGAGAACACAATTCACAAGTGGTGTCCCCAGATGACTGGTACTAGCAGCCTCCAGAGACCTTAGGGAGCTTTCTTGACTCATCGAGGGCAGCCTGGCTGAACACAGCCCCCACGGGCCCCTGGAGGCAGGACCCAGACTGAAGGCCACAGGGCTTCCATGGGGACACTGATGAAATGCATTGTGGAGCGTCAGCAACAAAGCTGTCACCCCACCAGGCTCCTGCCAGCACAATCTGAGGCCACATAGAGGGACACCACACAGCTGGAAGGAACAACTACGCCTTGAGGAGACAAGTCAGTGCAGAGGCCAGGAGGGGCCAGGACCTGAGGGGCACAGATACAAGACGGGCAGAGAGGCAGCAGTCACCTCTTTGGGGCTTTCACTTTTCTTTCCAGCTCTTCTCTGCCTCCTCCCTCCTCCCTGTCTCTCTTTCAAGCCAGGCATCCTCCTCTCTTGTCTTCTCTCTGCATCTCTGCAGCCTTGCCTAAACTCCGCTGCCCAGGCCAGTTTGTACTGTTCTACCTCCCTCTTCAAGGCAGAGCCAAGGCTTGGACCAGGACAGGGCTGGAGACAGGAGCAGGAGGCCCCCTACGAAGGCCCAGCCCACTGTACAGTCAGCTCCAGCTGAGAAACTTTCCCACCAGAGCCCGACAATCCATATCTGCTGAGAATTAAGAAATCACGAGCTATGTTTATCTCATCATTTAGCATGGCATCTGTCTGACAAGCTCTACAAAGCCCTGGACACCGCCCACCCTCATATCATACTGGGGCACAAAAAATTGCCCCAGGAGTCATGCTCTAGGTGGAGTAATCAGTTCTACAACACTAGTCTGTTTAAAGCACCCACAGGTGCCCAGCCCATGGCTGAGGGTAGGTGGGAAACTGGCTGAGACCCTAGGCCCCTATCAGGAGCCATAGTGGAGCTGGAGAGAAGTTAAGGGGTCCATGGAGGGATCTATGGGTGAGTGAAGTGGCCCAGCTCCAAGCCATGAACAGTGTCTGGGAACACTGTCCAGAGCCGATATAAGCAGGGACGGTGCCCAGGGAGGATCACCCCAGGCTTAAGTTGGGAACGTGGGGCCAAATGTCACACACACCCGAGTACCAAGGACAGAGGCCGTGGAATGGCTACTGAGGGTGAGCTGCCCACTGGAAGAGAAGGGCACAGAGAGATTTTGCTGCCTTGTTTGATTTAACATCCAAATGGGGCTCGTCATACCAGAAACAGCTCTACCCAGTCCCTGAATCTGTAACACTTACCCCAGCTGCTCTCTGTCCCATGCAGAAAACACTGGCATGGAACTCAGAAAAGGGTCTCTTCTCCCAGTGGCCTATGCTTCCTCCCTACAGTGGCCCTAAGGCTGAAAGCTCTGCTCCTCATGTTCTTGCCTGCAGTGGGCCCTCCACACAGCGTTGCTCCCTGCCTTCCTATCACACATGCTGGCCCTGGTGGGCAGCCCCTGTGGACCCCTCCTCAGCCCCGCCCTTCTCCCCATCCTTGTTGGGCATATCTACCATTAGATACTCCTCTAGCCTCTGCTGTAAACTTTCCCAGACCATCACAAAGCGCTGCCTTGCCAGCCTTCAGCATCACTGGAACACATAGGCAAGGGACAAGAGTCCTGAATTCATCCTGATATCACCTTTACCACCTGTGTGACTTCAGGTGGGTTTCTTAGCCTCTCCCAAGCTCCATTTCATTGACTGAAGTTAAGGAGAATTTATTCACTTCCATGCCAGGGAGAGCTATAATCTAGCCATATGATGTGTATAGCAGTTGTTCACATTCTCAAAAGCACTGGAGACCCTTTGGGGGAAGCTTGGCAGCTTGTGTCCCCCACCTTGGGAAGTCAATCCTTGAGTATGCCTTTTGCATGGAAAATCAGGAACACTGTGATATATCCCCCACCCTTGGGAGTGGGCCAGACTTCGTGGACTAAAGGGTTCATTTTATCTGCTGGGGCTATTACAGTGAGAAGACTGGTGGCTTAAACTACCTCAGAACTGGAGGAAGGAAGTCCAACATGCAGGTGTGGGCAGGGCCAGTGGCCAGGTGGACTTTCTTTCTGGGTTGAAGAAGGCCACCTTCTTGTGTCCTCACATGGCCTTTTCTCTGTGAGTTTATGCTCCAGATGCCTTCTTTTTCTTACAAAGGCAGAAGCCTGTGGAATTAAGGCCCTGCACTTACGACTTCATTGAACCTTAGGTACCTCCTCAAAGTTCCTGTTTCCAGATATAGTCACAATGGGAATCACAGCTTTGCCATATGAGTCTGGGGGGGGGGGCACAAGTCAGTCTACAAAAGGGATCTTGTGACTAGCCCCAAAGCATGAGTAGCATATCCAGAGGAGAAAGCTGAGGTAGGGGGAACCTGCAAGCTCAGGGCATGGACCTGGGTCAGAGAGGAAGATAAAGAAACTGGGGTGGCCCTGGAATAAGAGTGGGCCAAACTCAAGGTTAAAAGCTTGTGTTCAGTTAGATGGCTCAAGGAACCTGACCCCAAACCTCCATTTGCATGTGGATATCTCTCCACTTTCCTGCTCCTGGGTCTCCTCCTCCCAGAGAGGCTGGGGTCACTGATAGAACATACAGAAAGGCCCACGACTGTGCCATTGTCAGGGCTGCACCAGCCTCTCCTGGCCGAATCCTGGTCAGCAACATGGAGATAACAATCCGTACCACTGACAAGTGAGAACTTACATAATCTCTAAGACTGTTGGAACTATGTGCAAGAGGGCACTCTGGCCAGAGCTGGGTCCAGGCCAGAAGCTTGCTGGAGTAGAAGAACACTGCAGGTCTGAGGGAAGGTGAGGTGGAAGGAAGGCTTTGGGCAGCCTGGGAGAAGGTGAGACGTTGAATTCTAAAAAGCAAATCAGGAATGACCTGGAGCCCTTTCCCACATCCAGGTGCCTAGCTGGCCTTGTGAGCCCTCCTCTCCAGCCCTGGAAAGGTGGTACTTGTGAGAAACCCAGAAATATCATTACGTCCCTCCCTCCTCTTATGGTCAAGTATGCTGAGATGATTTCTCCTGCTGTCAGAGCTCTCGTGCAAAGCACCTTTTGTTTTCCTTAACTCTATCAGGGGAGTCAGGTGAGGACCTGGAGTGCCACCTTGGCCCCTCTCGGTGGACTGGCACTGGCGGCCAGCCCCCAGCCCTGGTGCCCTCGGCCTCCTTCCCCGTCTGCTCTGTGTCCTGCCTCCTGCCTCTGTCCTTCCTCCTGAGGCTCTGTCCTTCTTCTGGCCTCAGCTTCACCTTGCTGAGTCACGGGCATCCTTACTTCCCCCCTAGTCGTCTGGATCCAGCCAAAACTCATTCCCAATCCTAGACTGGAAGGCAGGAGGCTTGTGACTGGCTGGCCCAGCCCCTGAACAGGACAGAATTGGCAACAAAAATCTCAAAGCACCCGACTGCGGCTTCTGGCCTCGTCCTAACACAGGGTGGACCAGGAGGGGAGAGCTCACGACCTCTATGCCTTGACTTCACCGTCTGTGAAGTAGGAGTACATGTGCCACCATTCCTGCTTCTCAGGGACCTGTTTATGAGACAAATGCAAATATAATAAGACATCGGGAGGGAAATGGCAGCCAGTACCGGCAAAGACATAAGGCAGGGTGCAATATCGTTATTTCTATCATTTTTATTGTCTGAAATACGGTGGGAACTCAGAGCTGGAAAGTCCACCCTGATGCCTGCATGCACGAGTTGAAAACGGCTGCGGAGCCGGGATGCCTGGAGTTCAGAGACCCCTAGTGGCTGGAACGGCGCATTGACATGGATCCCGAGAGAGGCTGGGGCCCGCAAGCTTAGAGGGTTGTTGGTCCGGCAGTGCCTTGAGGACTCTTGACACACGGACACCACGGAAGACAGTGGCCAGGCCCAGTCCACCCAAACTCTGAAGAGACAGTGCTGGCTGCTACGGGGAACCCAGCCCTGACTTTTGCTCCAGCGGAGGAGCTGGAAGCTGTGCAAATTTAGCTACTGCCATCCCGCCTGCTTGGGGGGTGGGGCGGGGAGAGAGAGGAAGGGGGAAGCTCAAAGCCAGGGCGGGGCAGAGTGGGGTCTCTCTGTACGCAGACTGGCTTGTTGTGGCAACGCCGACTGTCTTGAGGCACCCAGGGCTGGGCCACAGCTGAGCCCTGAATACAGGAGCACCTAGTGGACTCAGGGCAGGAGAGGAAGGAGCATTCTGTCAACCTGGCTAGCTCTGCCCTGACAGGCTAGCAAGAGATGCTCTGAGTGTGAGGGGGAGCCCCACGGTGTCTCCAATCCTGAGCAACCCTTCGAAATAAAGGCACCTCAAGGCCTTGAGGGAGTGCCTTGCAATGGCGAGGTGGGAGGGTGCTGGGTGCGGTCTGTAGGCAGAAATGGGCATCCGTGAGTACAGGCGTCTGCCCATGTCTCCCGGCCTCCCTCCCGTAACACCGTCCCCTGTGCTTTGTTACAGATGAACCGGCCAATCCAGGTGAAGCCCGCGGACAGCGAGAGCCGAGGAGGTAGTAGCTGCCTGCGCCAGCCCCCTTCACGTGAGGGCCCACTCGTCTCTGCCCCCCCTCCTCTCTTCCCTGCCCACCTGGTCCCCGCAGCGACTCCCTGGCTCCTCCTCCTGGGGGGGAGACCTCGGGCGAGAGGTTGGTGTCAGGGCTTTGCAGCTCCAGCTGACGAAAGACAGTGAGGAACTGGGAGAGCTGGGCCTTCTGGCAGCAGAGTCCTGCCACTGCTCAAGGGAAAGTTATAGTCCTGGGGTTTCTCCTCGGAGACACCCAAAAAGGTGTGCCTGCCCTGGTCTCAAGGAGGAAGACCCCTTTGTGATGTGGTCTGAAGGAAGGGGGGCCTGGCTGTGAGGTCGACAATGGCCGCAGCTCTGCCCTAAGAGGGTTCAGATTGGAGGGAGCATTTGTGAGGGGCTGTGTTGAGGTGTGGGACATGCAGGCTGGTGAGGAGGTAAGGATGGAGCATGAAGACACCGGTACAGGCGGGGGCCAGATATCGTGAAGGGGACAGAGGAAGAGGACATGGCCTCACCCACTACTGCTTACCCTAGAATGTGGACTGGCCCTGCCCAGCCACAGAGTCTGCGTGAGGCGGCTGTGCCCCTGCATGGAGAGCAGGTTAAGGAACTGCTTCACACTGAAGCCCAGCCTGGAAAGGCGGGGCAAGCGACAGCTCAGGACAGCTCTGACCCCAGCAACAGCCTCTCAGGAGCTGCACCTCAGCTCCAGGGGTAACCCGGCCCCATTCCAGACACAGCCTTGCCCACAGGATCCCCTACATAGGATCCCAACATGCTGCAACTTTAAATGAAGAGGAAGGGAGTGGAGAAAGCACAGGAAGACCTTGGTTCACCAACACTTCTGTTTGCAACACAATTCAGTTCACAAGTGAAAGAACTGGGCAAAATTGTGGTTCTGTTCACAAACTGCATCAGGCAACAAATACAGCTATGGCTGTCTTCCCCACACAACCACGAATGCAGCCATCTTCCCCCAAATTGTAAAACAAATTAAGTTTGTGAACTGATGGGTCGCTACCTTCAGCACCATGGTCAGGCTTCTGCCCCCCAGCGCTGGTTCCACAAGAAACTGTCCCCCTGACCCTGAGCCCATCCTGACTGGTCTGAGGAAAAGAGACACCTCAGCCCCAAAAGAAGCAGCACTTTTCAGGCCCCTGTGAGGTTTTCTTGGGATGAAGGATATCATCCTCCTGCTTCCCACCTCCTGACCACCACCCCCTCGCCATCTCTCAGTGAGCCTCACACTACTGGCCCTGCCCAGCCTCAGGCCTGATTTTTGAATTCAGAGATTTCTCTAGGCAAGTGGCCAAACAGTCTCAGCCAGCCCAGAGACTTCCATGGGAATGCTATGCCCTCCCCACCTTGGAAGACCCCTAACCTAAGGACACGCAGAGGTTTAACCACTTGGGGAGTTGAGCAGCAGTTATATCAGTAGGACACCCCAGAAGGGATGGGGGGAGGACCTACTGCCTCCAGCCTCCTACCAGACAGGGCCTTCTCCAGAATAGGGGCCACCTAGGAAGGGCTAGAACAATCCAGAACATTCCATCAGAGAACTGAAGAAAGTGCATGAAATTGAGGCCTTTCCTATACTGAGAAGGTGACATCAGGTATAGCCATCAAGATGCTTCCCAGGAGCTTCTGGTGTTTTCTACCAAGCCCTCCCCGCAGCTTGGCTCTGACCAAGTGACCATGTCTACCACCCTCCCCATGCCCAGGGTCCTCCACAACTCGGCTCTCCCTGTCCAGTGGCTTAGCCAATAACTAAGGAATTTCTCTTTTTTAACTCTACCCTCCCCACACACTGAAGTTACCAGAAAATTAAGGGCAAAAAGTGAAGCTGACTAAAGCTATTTACAAATTTGGAGAGCCAGTTATCCTGGGAGGAACTATCATGTGACAAGAGGTAGGCTGCTCGTGCCTGGTATCTATCATCTGACCCAGAGCACTCCCTCACCCCTCCAGCTCAGACCACCATGCTTGGGGCTCCCAGCAGTATCTGGTTTGGCACAAAGCCTCTACGATCCACCCCTTCCTAGGCTGAGCTTCTCAACACATGCCCCAGGCTTGGGCTGCAATCTTGGTGCTGCCTACAGGAGCAGGCAGCCCCATGCCGAGGAGCACATCTAACCCCGAGGGCCCTGGAAGTAAAGGTCTGGTTAGGTGACAGATGAAGATGGCTCCAGTGTGAGGTAACTGAGTAAACATACCCCACTGGGCCTAAGCCACCTGTTCCTGCCCTTTTCTCAGCAGAGTCCTTGCCTAGCCTCATCCAGAGGGCTCCAGAGACCCAGGGGCCTCTCTGGAGACCATCTCCAGAAAGCAGGCCCTGCTGGTCCAGGGTCACCCAGGCCTGCAGTGACTCACCTGCGGCAGCACTCCATTAGGTAGCACGGCTAGGAGGCCAGAAGGCAGCCACCAAGGGAAAAAGCCCCAGTGGAGGCAGGAGTGTTGGACAGCAGATGCCACCAGAAGTCCCAGAATGAAGTCATACAGGGCGGGACAGCCAGGAGCCTCAGAGAAGGCGATGCTTGAGGAGAAGGCACCTCTGGCGTTGAGGGAGGGTGGGGGGTGCCACGTGTGGAGAAGAAGCGATGGTGCCATGAAGCAGGCCCACAGTTCTGGAGGAGGGAGAGACACTTGGGGAGGGGGCAGGCAGGTCCCAGAACCTGTGGCAGTGCCAGGAGTCCCAGCACCCCAGCCTCTCAGAGCTCTGCCTCTGTCCCTCTCCCCCTCACTTGCCTGGGAGGCAATCGCTCTCTGACTCCAAGTTGCTAACCTCATCTCCTTTCTCTCATATATCTCCTGCCACTGACACTTGCCCCAAGCCAGATTAATCAGCTCTTTTATTCTTCCTGTGGTAGAAAAGGGGGAAAGAAAGCCAAACCTAAACATCTATCTATTAATTGCATATTCAATATTAAACAGTGAGATGGGCCTGAGTCAGCACTATCACCAAGCTTTATTTTTTTTTAAGAAAGTTGGTTTAAAATAATTTAATATCCATTAAATCTTCTGGGGGAAGGGGGGAAAAAGAGAGGAATGTGAAAACTGATTAAAGGAATGGGGAACAAGAAAAGGATGTGGACAGGAGACATGGAATGAGAAGGAATATGAGAGGGCTAGAGAGGAAGAGAAGAAAGAAAGGAGTGAGAGGAACAGAGAGGCAAGGAAAGGAACCAGCAGCGGGGAAGGGAGGCTTTGCAGACAGCAGGCAGGAGAAGCCTAGAAGGATGGAAATTAAAGAGCCAGAGGGAGCGTGGAGGGCCCCAGGCCTCATGCAGCAGTCAATTCTGTCCTTATCTGAGCTCCTAGAACTTTATTCTCCGGCTCTCCATGTCTCAGGACAGGTGCCCCTAGAACTGTGGTGGTGAACTTTCAGCACTTGTGCACAGCAGGCTATTTGTCACCTTTGCAAGCCCTGAATAGTCGCCATCACTGCCTTAGAACCTCCACCCACTACCTGCCTCTGCTTAGGAAACCTGGAGGGACTGTGGGCCCTGGTCAGCAGAAGGGCACTGCCCTGAGGTCCCACAGAGGAGGCCACTGCACGGCGTGTCCTAGGCTCAGCCTTCCATTCTACTTCTGGTGCTTCCGGAGGAATCCTCTGGTCTCATCAGCCCACATACATGAAGAGGGAGCATCGTGGGCATGGGTGTGGACAGAACGTCTGCCAAAGACCTGTGGGTACCAGGACAGCTTGAGTTCCCAGGCCTCAGATCTCTGCTGCAGGTGGATTACGAGCTGAGGTTGACAGGCCGCTGTCTTACAGGGATGATCAGAGGCTTAATTCTTCTTTCTCCGGGGTAAGAAGCAACATGCGAAGATAAGTCCAGCTGAGGCTCAGGGAAGGAGGCCCAATGCTTGGGCAGCTCAAGGTTCCCCCCGCTGAGCTGGACAAAGGCAGGACTGGCATCAGGGAGCTCCTCCTGATGGAACCCAGGGGAGATAGAAGGCCATCTGCCAAGGTGTGCCACCACGCTGCCCCTTCCTGCAGGCATGGGATGGAAACCTCACGTGCATATAGACATACTCTGGGGTCGCCACTATGGCAGAATCAGTCCTGCTTTCTTTTTCTTTTTTTTTCCTGTACTTATTTATTTGGTACAGGATCTCACTACGCAGCTCAGATTCAGAGTGATTCTCCTGTTTTCAGCCTCCCTAGCACTGGGATTACAGGCATGAGCCACTACACCCGGACTCAGGCCTACATTTTAGGGACACTTGCCAAATGAAGTCAGTGTCCAACATAAGCCTTTAACTGAGACAGGGGAGACCCAGGCTGGAAGAATAGACCGCTGAGTTTTCCTGATGGGGCTTCAGGACCAGGGAAAGGAGGGAGAGACCTAAACCTAAGGGAACCTAGAAAGAGGCTTGATAAGTCCATGGCAAGAGGGAAGGGGACAAAAGGCAGGACACTGATCTCGCCACAATGTGAAGGGCTCAGTCAGGGCAGCTCTGAGCTCCAGCTATGAAGGAAGCCCTGGAGAAGTGGTCTTAGTAAGCTACAACTGGCAGACCCTGAAGCTTCTAGAAGACAAAGAAGCTGCTTTTATGCCCAGCTACCCTGCCCCAGTCCTGGAGGATTCCCTGGGGCTGAACAGCACTGCAGGTTCCATTTGCACCCAGGACTTGCGCTCTCCTCCCTGCCTGTGCCTGTCTCTCTCCCTCCTATCACCATGTCCCTGTCTCTCCCTTTTTCTGATGGGATTTGAGGAAGAAGTGGACGTTGGGGCAGGTGCTACAGCCTGTGAGTTATTGTGTTTCCACTTGGACCCTCCAGGCAGGTGCTGGCCAGGCCATTTAGCTGAGTTCTTGCAGCCTTTTGCTGCCCCTCATACATTTAACAGCATCTTTAGGGCGTCCTTCCCTTCACCAAGGCGGCACTGGTGTGGCAGCGGAGTCCCGCTGGGCCGGCTAATGAGGTTGGACACAATGCATGTGATGCTACTCCCAGGTCCTCCCTGAGGCCACATTCCCCTCCATAAACCCAGCCCCAGTTCCCTCCTCCCAGGCCCTCCACCATCTGTAGCCCCATCGGGTCCTGTGGCTTTTTAAATCCTATTAAGTTCTTCGTTTTTCCTCTGAGCATCATTTTATTTCTAAACAGAAAGACCACGTGCTGTCCGTGAGGGCTTGGAGGGGCTATTGGAGACCAGCTGCGTGGTGTGGGCCCAGGTGGGGCAGCTGCATGCTCCCGTGGTGGTCCTGGCCTGCAGGCTTGGCTGGGGCAGACCAGCGGCTACAACACTCACCTCCCAGTGCTGGGTTTCTCATTTCCAGCCTCGTCTAACAATTCAGTCCTGAGCACCAGGAAGGCAGATTTAGTGTTTGGATGAAATAGATGCACAGACTGGTCCCACTTTATAAAAACACAGGATACAAAAGTGTGTTTTCCAGTCCTCAGAGGCAGCAAGTGACTCACTGGACAGAAGCTTCTGGTAGAACAGAAAGCCCACAGGGTTCTGCCAAGGAAGCCCTCAGGCCAGGCAGGATACAGAGAAATAAATCTGCAGGTACACAGGGTCAGGAAGAAAGAGTCCAGCCCTGGCACAGCACATCACAACCTCTCACTTGGTGGTCCAGGAGACCCCATGAGTGGAGCCCGTGCCAGCCCTGCCCAGGGGGCACAGTCTCAGTGAGACAGAATCTGGTGATTAAAGGCTTCCAAGAAGCCAGCTAACCAAGAAGGAACCTGCACCTTAGAGGAGAGAGCACCCCACCCTCTGCTGCCTCGGTGCCTTCCGAGTGCCCATCAGAGGTCCTAGCGGCTGGACCATGAGTGTCTTCCATGCGTGGGTGTCCCACTCACTGTGTACACACACGTGTGAGTATGTGTGTTGGGGCGTGCATTCCTCTTCCCTCCGACAGGCCCTCTTCCAGTCCCAGGCCTCTGCAGTTCATGAGGACCAGGACAGCGCCAGCCTTCCTTTCCAGAGCTGGGGTACCAGAGGAGGCATCCTGGCAAACCAGGGCCCCTTGGGTGGGGAAAGCTGACTGTCATACTGGCCCAGAGAGGTCCTGGGTGCCAGCTTACCCACGCCCACAAGTCTATACCTCACCTAGCCTCTCCAGCTTTTTAGCAAGATGCAAAACAACTCACAGTGCCTCACCATCTCCTTTTCCATGGTATAGACCCCCCTTTTGTCCTCCTGTCTTCTCACATCTCTGCTGTAATTTCTCAGTTTGCACTGTAGATTCTCATGTCCTAAGCCTCGATCCCGTTTGATCATCTATTTATTTGAATCCCAGCTTTGTTTTTGGGCTGATTTAAGAAAATCATTCCTAAATCAAAAAATCATTCTGAGGCAAGAAGATCACAAGTTCAAAACCAATCCAGGCAGCTTACCTAATGAGATTTTGTCTCAAAATTATTTTTTGAAATGTTTTTAAGTCTTTAAGTAGCTTTAGTTTTAAAGTAGCTCAGCGAGAAGTCCTTGGGTTCAAATCTCATGTCCACCCCCACATAGACATTACAGTGTTCAGTTTGAGAAGTTCATATTAGAGAACACAGCCCAGGCCAGACATCCAGGCTGGTCAGGGAGCGGGAAGAGTAGACACCACGGAGTCAAGCCAGGCCACAGCCCTCATCCTGGCTTTCTTTATGGTCAGAAAGTTTGATCACAACCTTCCCCATGTTCTATGTAAGTATTGATGGCTACTGGTTGTTCTAGAGCAAGGGGCAGAATTCACCCTCCCTGTGGGTCATCCTCAATAATCCATGTTCCTTGTGACTTAAAGGAACCTTGGTCTCCTTTCTTTCTCAAGTCCTCCCCCACTTTAAAAGAAAGCTACCTCCAGTTTACAGAACTAGACCCGAAGAGCAGCTTCGTGAAAAGAGGTTTTTGTGGCTGGGAAGGAGTGGCTGGTGGGGAACCATCCCAAGGGAGGGCTCGAGGAGGCTACAGCGGGGCAGACACACATTATAAATACATCTGTAACTCCTGCCATAGGTGTGAAAATATAATTAACTGCAAACCTGCTGAATTTAAATGGACTTTAGGTTTTCAGCTGGAGGAGGGGGTGTTGATTGATCTGCATTTTGTTTTTGAAGTTTTTTTTAATGCATTGGGAAAGTTAAGTTGAGACTCGCAGCAACTCGACAAATTCCCTCTGGCCCCGGCTAATTTAGCAAAGGATTGTTTCAGGGGAAATGGGATATTAATCATAGCAAATGGCCTTCTGGATGATATTTAAAAGCTGCCTCCTGCCTGTGTGCCCAGGAATAGGAATGACAGCAAAAGAGTTCAACCCCCGCCCCCCCTTCGGTGTCCCACCCCATCGCCACTTCCATGGCCTCCCACCCTTAGTGATGTGATTTGGTGTAAGGCAATACCACATCCTTGGGAGATGGGTGAGATGAGAGAGGAAGCCCTCAGTCAGCCTTCTTGTGCTGGACAGTCCTCTGCACCGAAGGAGCCCTGGCTCCTGCCACGCTCCCTGAGAGCAACATGGGCGTCGGGAATGGGTCCTGGTCTCGGAATTAGGAAGAGGGAAGAGACACCAGGGACTAGAGCTGAGAGCAGGTCCCACCTGCTGCACCACAGAGGGGGGAACACGCAAACAGCAGAGCTTCCGAAGGTGGGAAATGACCTGGACCAAAGCGGCTATGGGACACCCCCTAGAGGCAGAATGGAGGAACTGCTTCAGCAAAAGGACAAGATGTGGGAACCCAGATTCCCCAAAGCTGCTTTGAATTCACCTATTTAGGGGAAGGGAAGACATCTCAAGCTTTTTAAGCAGGGGGTGACCTGACAGAAGTGCTGTTTTGGAGATGGAAGTCTGGGGACGCTCAGCCACATGGAGGGAGGAGCCAGAGCGGGGAGTGGGCAGAACCAGGGCCGGCCTTCGCAGCCACGGCCCCTGATCCCAAAGTCCCTGCGCTGCCCTCCTTAGAATCTGTACCCTCCTATTGCACTGCCCTGAGCTGCTGTAGATGGCGCACAGCTGGTGAACTGTGGAAGCCCCCGATGGCCTCAGTTAGAGTTGTCATTTTATTTTTAGAGTTCACTCCGCAAGCGGGGGAGGAGGTGACACAGTGAGGACCTCTGACAAGGGTTGATGGACCAAGTGCAAATAAAAAGCATACTGCCCAAGGCCAGAGCTATACTGAGCATGTGAACTAGCAAAAGGAGAAGAGAGAAGGGAGACTTCCTAGAGGTGGTGGTAATAGGGTTGACAGACTGCATCTGGGCCAAATGTCACAGGCAAAGCTATGAGAACAGGCAACAAAGCAGACATGGGGCATCCTGGACACTTTTAAACTGCACAGGAGGATTGGTCTGGCTGAAGAAGACGGTCCCCTTTCTGGGGTAGGAAGCCGTGCATTTAGTGCATTACAGTCTCATTGCTCTTGCGTTGTGGGGTTTTGCATTTCTAGGCTTTTACCCAGACAGAGTCTAAATGGGGTGGGGGGGTGGGGGTCCTGCCACTCCCTGTGCTTTGGGCCAGGTGTAGACACATCCGGGAGCCTGTTTCTCCGCTTCATGCTTCTGCCCAGTTCTCCAGATCAGACAAGCCTGGCTGCTATGGTGGGGGCTGCTTTTACCCCTCTCAGCCCAGAGAGCACACGAGCACCCAGACCATGTCTGCCGCAGCTGCTGGGCTCAGGGAGGAGACAATGCTAGGCTCAGCAAGGTCCCAGTCCCACCACCAAGTCCACCAAAGCCTCCAGTAAGAATGCCTTGAGACCCTTAGCAGCCCGGCATGCTGGCTGAGCAGCACCCTCATTCGTGGATGGGGAGACAAGGACTAGGAGAGGTGAGGTGACTGCCCCAGAACCTTGCAGCTAATAGTCAGCCTCCGTACTTGAGCCTTCACGCAGCTTCTCACAGAGCTGAGCTGGAGCGCTGACCCCTAACCAGAGTTCACCCAGCACCCATGCTGACCACCGCCTTTGGGATGGGCTCCCTAGTACCTCACAGCCCTTGCCTGTGGCCTTTGGGAATAGGAATAGGGGACCTCAGAGAGACCTGACACTGGACCTGCATAGGTATGGGCCTAGCCAGCAGCAGGAGGAAGCAGTCTGTGGCCATCAAAGTGTGAAGAGCTCCACAGCTAGGAGGAGCAGGTCAAGCAAGACTTGCTATTCGTGAGCTGAGGAGAATCAACCTGAACAGTTAGAGCCTTGTCTGTCTGGGGCTCAGCAATGAGAAAGGCTTTACAGAGGCCTTTCTAGGGATGGAGAATGACCTTGATATCCTGGACACCACACAGAGATACTGTGGAGCTGCCCCAGGACCTGAGAAGCCCGAGCCCTGCACATAAATGTCCAATTAAAAGTGAGTTTGGACTTTGTCGAGCTAGCCCCTGCTCCTGGAGAGCTAGGGTCACAAAAGCCAGCTGCACAGGGCTGGGAAGACATCTCTGATCCCCTGCCAAGCACCAGAATGGTTCACAGTCCAGGGTGGAGGATCTACCGACAGCATCAGGGACAAATGCCCCTGACAGCAAGGGGGCACGCAGGCAAGCTGGACAGTCAGGGGATCTCTGTGGGAGGCTCCCTGTTTGGAGGGATTACAGGCTGAGAAGCCTCTGAGACAGCAAACACAGGCCCCATGGCCTAGTGCCTATTCAGGGAAACTTGAGGAAGCCCAAGGAGAGGGCTCTAAGGAATGGAAGCTAAAGAGTCGGGATCTCCTAGGGATAATGGGGAACCCGGGTGGCTGTAGAAGAGGTTGGCCTTGATAAAAGCGGCATGCAGAAAGATGACTACCTCTAGGAGGGTTGCACAGAGAATCAGAATACTGCAAGAGACTCCTGCAGCCTCTGGCTGGGAGGGGCGGGGAGGGGACAGAGGAGTCAAGCTGAGAGTCCAAGAGCCCTTGGTCACTATGAAACAGAAACCCCAAAGTCATGCCTGCACAGCACCTACCACCTTTGGAGCACCAGGCACACACCCACCTGTGAAGGTGCCCCTGCCCCTCACCACCTGCGCAGCTTCCCTCCATCAGTGTCAGCCCTTGTCGGCCCACTCGACTCTCTTCAGCTGTACCCCCTGGCAGCCCCAGCTAGGACCCCCTTTCCTGTCCTCTGTGCCGGCTGTAACGTCAGGCATGGGCGTTAGTTTCTCATCTCTCTGTGGAGACTTTGTCCTCCTCGAGGGTAGACACATGTCTGTCCCTGGCTGGGTAGCCCTGGCTGGGTACCAGGCCCCACAGACCTTGTTCTGTACTTGGCCCATGGTGCCAGCCTCCTGCCCACGTGGAACAAGAACCTGCTCCACCCCAGGCTCTCTGCCTGGCCCAGAGGCAAGGGCGGGGCGCAGGGCTGGTGCCGCTGACATTGGCATTCTCCTTGCAGCACATCTTAATAATTTAATGGCTATTAGCAGGGCCGCCGTGGTGCTGGGGGAGGGGAGCACGGGGAAGATCTATAGAGAGAATTCACTCCAGGTTGGGCTTTTGTCTTCCTCTGTTTTCCTGGCATTTATCATGCATGTTTTAATTTGGATCGGAGAGTTGCTACCATCTGGCCATTATCGCAAAGAAATATTCATTTTCACTGAGTGACACAGGCTCCATTCATCACAGAGTGTGCTGATTACCCTGCGAGTGTGGAGCCGCACTTTCTCCTTCATTGGCAATGAACCTTGAGCTGCGAGCACATCTAGTTTGCCCTGAGAAGAGGCACAGGGCAGGTGGCCCACCCTGATCCTCCCAGCTAGGTGGACAGGGAGCACCTTGGAGGACAGACATCCCACCCTGAAGTCGCCTTCACCCCTCCTGGACAGCTCTCGGTGGCCCTGCAGTCTCAGGTCCTGCTAACCAGTCCCCCTGTGGCCCTCAGGTCCAGGGTGCCCTGAGGCCTGAGATGACTCACCCCCTGGGTCCCCAGCTTCTCACAAATAGACGAATGCCATCCCATAAAGTGTAGAAGTTGCATTATACAATCCTTCCCTCCAAGAACACCACACCAGCGGTGTCATTTCAGGTCAGGGCCATGTGGGGGACAGCAGTCTGCTTTCATTGCGTCATGATGGTGCCATCAAGCCTAGACCTGTGGGAAGAGACGTGTCCGCCTGCAGCTAGGACGTTTCCTTTTATCCGCCTGCCTCTAGCCGTGGCATGCCAGCAGGGTTCACTGATGTCCTCTTTTCAGCCATGAGCACAGGACCCAAGCATAAGACTGGGATCCCCAAGGGGGCAGCACAGACTAGCACCTGACTGGGCTAAGCCCAACTTCAAGCCCATATTGGAGGAAGTCACTGAGCTCTGCAAAGCAGAGGCGGGAGAAAAGCAACCTCTCAGTGTGGCGTGCATGCCTGTGAGGCAGCATACTGAAAACTATTTGGGTCCCCTCAGGGCTCCCTGCCTCAGTCTGGGGAGAGGAATAAGAAGTAAAAATTGACATGAAGTTGCTCCTAAAGCCCCACACAGATTGAGACTCACGGTATAAAGACAGAAGTGTTGCCTCCACCCCAACCCCACCCCACCCCACTCCTACCCGGACAGCATTAGACACTGAGAAGGAAAGTAAACTGGGGACAGAAACAATGCCATGAAATTTGTTTTGCCTGCGAGGCAGAATTAGGCAGAATAGCTTTCTTCTATAAAAGTTCCACTCCCCTAGGTCCTAGGAAGTGCCCAGGAGCTGAGAGACTTTCTTTGTTCCTGTCCTGGAATCTGTGGCCAGACCCCAAAGCCAAGGTCCCAACCCTTCAACAGGACCCAGGTTGAACCAAGACCCAAGGAGCCAACTTGAACCCATGGCAGGTCCATTTAAATGAAATTTGGCTGGCCTGGGAGATAGCTCAGTGGCATAAGTGCCTGCCTGGCAAGTGCAAGGTAGTCTGTTCAATCCCCAGGACCAAAAAAAAAAAAAAAAAAAGTGACTAAATGAAATTTGGTGCCTCTTTCCCAGCAGGCAAGAAAGCCACAGGTCACCTGCCCATCCACTCCCAACACACCTTCTCTGTTCTATAAGCAGCAATACTTGCTGTAAACGTCCACTTCAGGGGTTCTAGTACCAACAGAGGCAAATACCAGTAATGTTATATTTTTTCTTCCAGTCCTGGGGCTCAAACCAAGGTCCTCATGCATTCTAAGCAAGTATTCTACCACTGGCCACATCCCCAGCCCACGGTGAAATCCTTGGCCATGTTTCATTTGTAGTAAAACCAAAGAAACATGTAGCAGACAGAAAATGATTTAGAAGCACTGAATGAGCCATAGGAGAACTGTAAGGGGCTGGTGGAAACCAGGTGCCTTCCACAGGCCCCTGCCAAGGACCAGGGCCTTCCCCTGAGCCACCGCAGTTCTTCTCTCCCCCGCTCCATGACTTAGGTATTAATTAGGTGAGGCACACAGGATGGGGTGGAGATCACTTGCTGGGTCACCTGCTAGCAGGTGAGCACACAAGGAGGAATGCACAACCTCGGACTCCCAGGCTGTCTGGCTCCCAGCACCACCTGCTGGAGGTCTGGAATAACCAGGGACAATTTTGTGCAGGTGCTGGTGCTCCTATTTCAAATGGCTAGAATAGCAGTGACCGTGCACTAGGATGGGAGCAACAGCACTCCTCTCAGGGGACCTTTGTGCCATTTCCCCTTCCTACTCTGGCAGTTCTTGAGCTAAGTTATCTGGTCCCTGCTGGACCCTCCTCCTCTCTTCCTGCAGCCTGGGTGAGATCTGCATGTGGTGGAATTTGGGGCCATTCCTAAGAGGACGAGGGGGCAGGCTTGAGCCTCCAGCACTGGGACATGGCACTGCCCCCTCCTCCTCTGGAACTCATTCAGTGACACCAGCAGCTCTGAAACATCTGCTCCTCCACCCGGGACCCGCAATTTGAATAAATTACCCCAATGTGGCAGCGGCCTGTTATTAATGGCTCGAGTTTTATAAGACACTGTAGTTTAATAACACAATAGCCCAGTACTGCACCTCTCCTCAGATATTTTTATATTCACCCCTTCCCCTACTGCTGCCCTCCTGCCTGCAGCCTGTGGCCACCCCCTGGGCTCCAGCTCAGCCGCACTCCCTGCAGCCCCATCATTCTAACCTCAGCACTGTGATGTGGCTCCTACAGGCAATAAGTCCCCATCTGCACTCAAGGCCTCGCTTGGTGGCGATGCCCAAGTTCATCTCCCACTACCCATGTCTGTCACAGTGGTCTGCTCTCTGCAATGCCACATTGGTACCTTCTGTGTCACTGTCCCCAAGGGAAGCCCACAGCAAGATGGAGGGAGGAGAGGGGCAGCACATGGAGAACACTGTCCCTACACCCCTTCTGCGCTCCTCACCCGCCACGGGCAGTGCCAACTGCTCCTTCCCAGATGACTGGCAGGGCCCAGCTTAAGAGCCCAGGGCCACTGGCTACTGTGCTTACTTGCTGCTTTGGGTTCTTCCCTCTTTTGTTTGTCTTTGCACTCGGTCCTCTGATGCCTCCTGCAGGAAACCCTTCCATTATCAGACTTCATGCCTGTGGAGGGCCCCTAGGAGTGCTTCATACAGTCCCAGCTCTATGGCTTCTGCACTGCCTCTGCCTGCGGTCTCTTCTCCACAGCCACAGACAGCGGCCTGTGCCATCATGGAACCCCTGGGGCCTGGCCAACCCCGACCCTTGTAGAATCCCCAAGTCTAAGCCAGAGTAGCTGATCCCCTGTGTGTTTTCAGGGTGAGTCTCCCACAAAGTGAACATTAGGGTCTGTGTTGGCAAGGCCTCCTGCCAAGAGCACAGTACTCACCCAGGGAGAGAAAAATGGGTCAAAAACTGGAGGGTTGTTATGTGCAGATACAGCATAAGAAACATTGAGGTTTAACATATTTACATGTTCAACCTATGTGCACTCCCCCAAGAAATAAAGATGTACAGCACAATCACCAACCACAGAGAGACCTGGGAGCCTGGAAGCCTGGGCCTAACTCAGGGGACTGTGGGCAGAAGCCAGGAATGTGATGAGCACCATCCAGAGAGTTGGCCACAGCAGGGCTGGAGGACGCTGGTCTGTCCCATGCGGCTGGAGCCCAGAGCCCTATAAGCCCCTACCAGGCCCAGCGTGGCAACCCCAGAAAGGGCATAGAGGATCCCTTTGTGCCAGGCCAAGTGTGTAGTGCCCTGTTCCTCAGGTCCCAGGGCTGAACCTGATGCTTGGGTCTGAAAGGGAAGATGTGCTGTTCCCCTCTGTGTCTTCCCATACCCCGCTACCTTCACCTTCACCCACCCATTCTGAGGCTACATAAGATCCGAGACCCCGGCTCTCGCTGCTTCCCATTTTGTCTAATGTTACTATGGGACTCTGCCTTTTGCTAAGAGCCCCGCCATTATAACATAATTACTGCTGAAAATGACCTTTAAAATATATTTTAAATTCAAAATGTCTTTAAACCCTTCACTGAGCACCATTTTTCAATTTCAATGACTGTTTTCCTTTTTGGGGGGAAGTGAGAGGTGGGGCGTGGAGGAAGGAGCCCACAGCATGGATTTCAAATGTTAATCTCTCCCCATGGCAGAGGCAGCCTTGCAGGGGGCCCAGGGGAGTAGGAGGAGCAGGTGGCTAAACCAGAGCAGCACTGCCCTAGCTCACGGGCTGTCAGTGTTAGGCCTGGGCCTCCTGGCAGTAAGCTGTGCCCACCCCTCCACCCACACGTGCCTCTGTCCTCAGCCCTCAGAGGTCCTAAGAGCATTGGGAGCCTTAATGCAGTTCCTTCTGCTTCTCCTCCAGTTTTGTTCTGTTTTCCTTTTTCCTTCATGCAGTGTTCAATGTCCTGCCTGCTCAGCACCCTGAGGTGTCCCCAGCTCCTTCAGGGGGCATCCCCTTGCCTCCTGCCTCAGTCTTACCTCCATTTCTTCTCTGGCCTGGCTGGGGTACCCTGTTCTTCAGGCAGCTTCTTGCTGCCTCATATGGCTCTAGAGGACACTGGGTCAGGAGATGGAACTGTTAGAGGAGGCAGTTGCACCAGCCAGTTTCCCTACTCCTGCTTTGCCAGAGGATCTGAGAGGGGTTTCATTTGCCAGGCATAGTACTCACCACCCATAACACAGCACTCATCACCTGTACTATACCATATGCTACCCATAATGCACCACTCATCAGCCATAGCACAGCACTCATCACCTCTATTATACTGCATGCTACCCATAATGCACCACTCATCAGCCATAGCACAGCACTCATTACCTCTACTATACCACATGCTACCCATAATGCACCACTCATCAGCCATAGCACAGCACTCATCACCTCTACTACGCCCCACATGCTGCCCATAATGCATCACTCATCACCAATAACACACTATACACTACCAGTAATGCTTCAGACCCACACTCTCCATGTTTTTTCAGCTCTACAGTTCCCAAGAAACTGCAGTGCCTCCCTCCTAGATGTCTTTCCCAAGCTTCTACCCTTCTTAATTTGTGTCTCTCCCCCACCTCCACACCAACATAGTACCTTCTAATAATAGAGGGGAAATATGGCAACTCCTGACCTGCTAGATGTTAGGTACCCTGAGTTTGTGTTCCCCAAAGTCAAAGAATGAATGATAAGGAACAATGGAGGCTAGGAGTAGGAAATATTTATTGAGAGAGATAGCTCCTGAGAGGCAGGAGGGGACCCAAGAGTGAGATGGCATAGTCTCCACTTTCCAGAAGAAGTTTTATAGAACAAAATTACGAGGTGGGCACAACGTGGGGCAAAACTGTGATCAACCAATAAGATGACAAGTGTAGTGGCTTAGATAATGTTGATCCAATGGAGGAGTAAGTCATATAGCAAGTGTACATGGAAAGAACAAGGATGTTTGTTGGAAGAGATGAGTCAGGAGAAAGGGCCACCTGCCTGGGTGACTGATGTCTATCTAGACTTTATTGGACCAGATGATACCAGTTATAGCTTATCCTTGGGAAGGCATGTAGCCTTGTCATTCCAGCTTTATCTTGAGACCCTGCCCTCAACAGATGCACCTCCAAGCACAGCTGTACTGTGCTCATCTCCACTTAATCCCCTGAGGACTTATCCTGTCTAGCTGCCTATAAGATTTCTTGTTAGATTTATTTTTTATTTTTATGTATTTGGTACAGGGTCTCACTACACAGATCAGACTCATAGTGATTCTCCTGTCTTCAGCCTCCCTGGCACTGAGATTACAGGCATGTGCCACCACGCCAGGTCTCACTGGCCAGCTCAGCATGCCCAGTCCCTGCACTTGCTTAAGCAGGCATTTAGTCCACTAAGCTATCTCACTGGCCTGCCAAAAATATTTCTATCTAACTTAGCTATCTACAATAACACCTCCTGAAAGCTCTTACCCAGCATCACCTCTGTGACTCAGGTGTGGCCCCTCATTCGTACCCTCCCTCAAAAGGGGCTTGTCAATGACTGGTGATGTGGGGGAGAACACAGTGGTAAGAGGTAGCAGCAATAGGACCCTTCTCCCCCTGCCACACACACACTTTTCATCATCCTGAGAGTCGAAACCAAAGCCTTTGCATTGAGCTAGATCTACAGCAAGATTGTTTTGGTTTGCTTGTTTGTTGTTTATTTGTTTTTAAGATAGAGTTGTGCTAAGTTGACCAAGCCAGGATCAAACTTACAATCCACCTGCCTCAGCCTCCCAGGCCTTCTGGTCATTTAGAGGAGGCATTTAGAAGGCTCTATTCCTGCCATAGTGACAGGGTCTCTTTTCTCTCCTCCTTGGGGACTTAGCCAATTTGAGCAATGTGAGAGAAGAAAATAAGGGGATAGAGAGACTCTGATAACTCCATCTCTCCCTACCAGGAAGGAAGGGGTAGCCAGTGGACACCAGCGGCCACTGGAAAGACTCCTCCAGTGTATTCTTAAGACTTGTTCATAAGATAGCAAAAGTTCCCATCAATACCAAGCTTATTCTGTGTGCAAGGAACAGGCACGAGAAAAAGCAAGGGTAGTCATTGGAGCTACTGGGGACCCCTACAGTCACCTTTGCCTCTAGCTGGGCTCCCAGAACTCCCTGGCACTGCTGGAGTCCTCTCTGCCCATCACTCTCACAGCCTCACTCATCTGTCCTCTCTTCACACCCTCCTGGGCCTCCTCTGCCTCTCAGGTGACTGTCTTCTTCCAGCTGTTCCCCACACTTCATTCTCTATACAGCATCCCATGGAGCTGTCATTGCACCTGCAGGGAAGTCAAAGGCCTGTACCTCCCTTGCTCCTGTTGCCTAAGTGACACTTGCTGCTGCCTCCTAGCCTCGGGGCTGTCCTCCAACATCCCTGCTCCAGTCCTCACAAAAGCAGCCCCAACCAGAGGCTCTACCTGTCACCTCTACCTTGTTTCTGCTTTATCCATGGCACATACCACCATCCTGATCTTTTCTTTTTTTTTTAATTTTTGTTTTTGTTTTTGTTTTGATTTTTGTTTTGTTCTTTTGTTTGTTTATTTTTTAGGAAAGGGTCTACAAGGTGTTCAGGGTCTCACTACTAGATCCAACTCATAGTGATCCACTTGTTTACAGCCTCCCAAGAGCTGGGATTACAGGCACATAACACCACGCCCAGTCTCAACTATCTTCTCAGCGAGCCCCGGGGGTGGGCTGGCATGGCAGGCCTGGGTATTGAATTCTGGCCCCTGCGCCTGCTTGCAGGTGCTTCAGTCTGCTGAGCTATTTGGTCGGCCCTCTAATCTTTTCTTAATCATCATCCACCTCTCTGCCCTTGAAGATGAGCCCCTGCCTGTAGGGATTCTCTGTTCCCCTCTGTATCTCGGCACCTGGCCCACGGCAGAGGTTCAGGAAAGAATGGCTGAATGCGAGGAAAGGACACATGGGCAGAACTACGAGAAAGTGCTGGGGTGTGGCATCCAGTGCCAGACAGTCAGGGACATCTTCAGCAGTGTGGGTTGTACCCCAGGCCAAGGGCCAAGTGACAACAGTCAGCAGAGAGGAGAAGGCCCCACCTTCCAGGAACTCGCAGAGCTTTGTGGCAGAGCAACTAGGGAAGATGGCCTGGTGGGGTCTTGTGGGGGAGCAGCAGATGGGAGGAGCCGGGCAGAGAAATGCATGGGATCCGGGCTCCAGGTTCCGGCACCATCTACCAAGCCCAGGAGCTGGAGAGGACAGGCTGCGCACTATGTATATGTCAGGCCACCGTCGCCTGGGCGGGGAGAAGGCGCAGGCACACAGGGCTGGGAATGTGACTCGCTCGGCCTGGCCAGCTGCCAGAAAGCTCTGTGCAATCAAGTAGAGAAACACATTTGAGAAAACAGGATTGTGAGAGTAACTTTGAGGCCTCGGTTGCCATGGAAACATATCTGTAAATACTTAACTGCAAACATTAAGTGACACACAGGGAGGAGTGAGGCAGTGGCGCGGGCTTGCACCAAGGGAGACAGTTGCCCGCCTGCCTTCACAGCCAAGGCTTTCTGCGCCTCTGAGCATCCTTCCCTCCCCTACATCTCCTGCCAGCCCCCTGCCTTTATGTTAAGCCTCAGGCTCCTGCCTCCTGGGCCCTGTAAGCCCCCAACATCTGCAGGGGAGAGCTCTAGGGGCCATGCTCCCTTTCCGTCCCAGTTCTCTGCCTGGATCCTCTGAGATGCTTTCCCATGAGCACCCCAGCCCCAGGTGACTGGGGTCCTGGCCACTCCCATCCCCACCCATCACCTCCAAGGCATGGGCCCCCTAAACAATGTAGACATCGAGGAACTCTTCTCAACAAGAGGCTTTGAGAGATGCAAATGTTTTGCCTTTGAGGACAGCAGGCCCAGCTCACTGTATGGGCCCCACCCAGCACACCCCCTGTAGTCTGCTATGCTCAGGACCATGGTCCCAGTCTCTTTGTCCTGAGTTTCCAGCCACCCCCAATCCAAGGTGAGAGCATGAGGCCCAGGAGAGGCACCACAGAGCTCTCCTGACCAGGCACCAGCCTGCCTGCCCTGTTCTTAGCCTTTCTGGGTCACAGACCCCTTTGGGAAACCAAGCAAACTTTTCTTTCATCCATTTGTTCCAGAAAGGCTAGTGAGTATAGTCATCTGCCGGGCCTTGCGCCAAGTACTGGGGGACCCCTGCTCTCCTGGGACTTATGGTTGAGGGGGCAGGCAGTAAGCAAGAGCCCACCAGAGAGCAGTGAAGACAGCTTGCCAGCCAATGTTGAGATCAGGAGAGGTAGCGAGATGGCCGGGCTCTGTGCAGGAGATGGTGCAGATCCTGCAGAGCCTCCTGGGCCATTATAAAGACTGGATCCCATTCAGAGTGAGGCAGAGAGCCACGGGAAGGCTTGAGCAGCACAGTGGCCACACTGTCCAGCTCAGGCTACTACGCAGGCACAGACCGCAGAGGGGCACTTAGGAGGTCACTGAGGTGACACAGGAGAGATAGCTATAGCTAGGACTGGGTGGTAGTAGTAATGATAAAAAACACAGCTCTCCTCCCTGAAAAACCACGTGTTTATAGACACTTGAGCCACACTACATACTCTCTGGATGTTCCTGGACCCCCAGGCCCAGCCGAGGCTCCCCTGGGCCCTATGGCTGTGGGTGCAGACCCCGTCCTCCTGGGCTTCCCTCCGCAGCTCTCGCAGACACCTCTAGCCCATGTGTGCAGCTAAGACCTGGCACAGGTCCCAGAGGGAACAGTCAACGGCAGAGCCATGTTCCATTACAGTAGAGCAGTACCTCTGGCCATAGGGGCTTCTGCTACCCAGACAACCAGCAGGCTCCACTCAGTGCCATCCAGGCAGGAGGCAGGAGGCCCAGGAGCTGACATCTGGTTCCTTGGATGATCCAGGAAATATGGCCGCGTCTTCCAGGTGCCATGCCAAGTGAAAGGAGTCAGCCGCAGACCAGCAGATTAATAAAGGAAATGTTAGAACAGGCAAAATGAAACAGCGGTGATGAGAAAAGTACAGAAACTGGGTGTCATGGAGGAGGTTGAGATCCTGCCTGGAAAGGGTCACTGGGGACCTTTCTGGGAAAAAAGAAACATTCTGTATCTTCCTAGGGGTGTGCCTGTCCACATTTGTCAAAACTTATTAAATTATGCACTCAAGATTCGTGCATGTCACTGTCGTAAATTTTTATCTTTTTTTTTTTTTTTTTTTTTTTTTTTTTTTTTTTTTTTTTTTTTTTTTTTTTTT
>NDGN011547501.1:4678-15695 GCA_002564285.1 Tympanoctomys barrerae | reverse complement strand
AAAAAAAAAAAAAAGAAAAGAAACCCAAATATTTTATTTCATTTAGCTTAACAATTTCATCTCACCAGAAGATTTTTGGCATGGTTATCATTATCATCAACTAATGTGAAAAATATTGCTTTAGCTGAAATCCTAGTTTGATTTCACAGAGGTGATTTATTACAGGATGATGAAGCAATGTCATCACTTTTCTAAAATTAAAGCATTATTCCATGGTTAGAACCGTTTGACACAGGTGTATCCATAACCTGATGTATAAATGGAAAAAAAAATATATAGCCTGATAGGTTCTTTTCTGACTTGGAAGTAACCTTGCATCCTCATCATGGTACTCTTGGAAGGAGAGGAATTGATGCAGGGTTATCATTAAACACGTAATGTGTATAACTGATTCTGATTAAGTTCTTATTAGTGATGAAGCAGACCAACCCCACTAGTACTCTTCTGACTGTGCTTTCCTTTCATTTTTCTCTGTACTTCTTTTTCTATGTAGACCCAGGAAGAAAAGAAAACACAACAAGAGAGGAACAACTAGTAAGATGATGTTATCTTTGGGTTTATAAAGTATTTATCCATGTCTTTTAAAAGTGCTACCCACATGTTTAACATTTGAATAAATGAATGTACCCCTGTATGTACAGACTATTTGTTGTGGTTGTTATAAACTTTATTATATAGTTTTAGCCCATAAGTTTAACATCTGTGGATTCAACCAATCAGAGATAGAAAGTATGAAAAAAAAGGAATCGATGTGAAACATATGTAGACATTTTTCTTGTCACTATTTTCTAAATGCTATATAATAATAATAAAATACATGTAACATTTACATTGCATTAGGTGTAACAAGCAGTTTAGAGATGGTGTAAATTGCATGGATGCTTGCATAGGTTTATGTAGACAGAACACTGTTTTGTATAAGACTCGTGCATCTGCAGATATTGGTGTGGGGGTGGATGGAATCAACTCCTTGTGGATACTGAGAGACAACTATACCGGTCTTAGAGAGAGGAATTATATTCTTTGATTAAAGAATATAATTAGCATTATTAACTTGTGACTATTGGCAACCCATTGCTCAAAACTACCAAAACCAATGTGAAGTTGAAAGACTACTGGGGCTGCACTGACAGGTAGTACTTTGACCACTTATGAGCTCTACGATTTTGAGCAAAACATGTAAATTTAGTACATTTTCCTTCTTTCATACAGAAAATGGAGATGAATCATGGTACTTCCTGAGGTAAACTGAGGCCTAGGAATAGTGAATGGGTATGGGTTAAAGCTTTTGTTATGATCAATTAAGGATGGTTTTATCAATTACTTTTATGCTTAGGATTTAGGTAATTCTCTTTTATAAGCATCTTAACACTTTCTTTGAAAATTGATATATGGGGTCTAACCAGTGATCCTATGAATGACCTTAAAAATTTAAGGTTTTAAAAATTATCTTTAAAAGTTACTGATAGGATTTGTGTCATTTTTGTTGGTTTTAATTTGTTTTACTTTTATGTCTTGAGATTTTACTAGCTGTAAAAACTGCATAAACTCTGAGATATAATTATAAATATGCACACCTTAAAACGTAAACCATAAAATAACTAGTTCCTATTTTATGGGCATGTAAATCTGCTCATAGACAAATATGGCAGTGGACATAAAGCTTTTATTCTTGCACAAGTGGCTTAAATTAGGTTATATTTTGGAGAAAATCAAATAGATTAAAAATACTTTCCTAAGGTTATTGCAAAAATAAAGGAAAATCATAATATAATTTATCCAAATATGTCTATTTTCTACAGATTTTTGAGTATTTCAAGAATTTTAAATGCAACATGATTTCAGTCAAATCATGTCAAATATGCATATTACACGTCTTTATTTATTTATTTATTTTGGCAGAACCAGAGATTGAACTCAGGCCCTTGCGCTTGCCAGGCAAATGCTTATTCCACTGAGCTATCTCCCTGGCCCCTATACATCTTTATAATTAACACTGTTCAACAAGGGCAACTTGTTCAAGTACTACAGAGCTAACTACTAGTTTGAAGGACATAAATGTCTTTGTCCTAAGTGGTAAGCAGAACAATAAAGTTCTTAGGTGCAAAACTGAGAAATCAATTATAATGTCAGAAAAATATTTTAGATAGTTCTGTACTTTGCAAAAGTTGATGTATAGATATTTGATTTTCTTACATATCTAATTGGCATTTCTTGATATATGGACCTGATTTTATAGCTCTGCATTTAGCAATGAAATAGGTTACATTTTGTTGTTTTATTGTAAACACGATGCAGTCAGAGTTTGACATCAGTTTCTGCAAATGAATTCCTACAGAATTTTACTAGAGGGCAACTTCTATTTGGCTTTGAAACAACATCAAAGTCAGTGTGTTTTATGATAGCATAAAAGGTATGTCTTTATTCTCCAAGAACATATATGCTAAGAATGTCACTTATAAAGATAAATTACTTATTCTGGATCTCTGTTCTCTGGATCCTCTATACAATTTTGTAAGACCTGAAATGAGTCAAAGCAAATTTTATAGACACGGTTTGAGAAATCCCAAACTAGATTTGTTTTATTGCTTCCCAAATGAGAACCGTTAATATGCGTGATCATATTATTATGAACTCATAGGAGATGGTTAGAAAAAGCAATTTAATTCTACTGGCAATTGTTAAAAAGATCTTTTCACCATGAACTTTCAGCAAGAGAAAGAGAAGTGAGCAAAAAAGGAAGAAAAGAGGAAAAGAGAGGAGACCACAGTGGTCTTATTTTAATCATTTGGCATTGCACCTGTGAGAGGGCATTTTATTGCAAAAAAACATTTAGAGTAAGAAAATAAGAATGACTGTGCATGTTAATGCTGTTATTGTATCTCTTAAGTTTTATAATTTTTGAATAATCTGTTTTTATAATTAAATAAATAGCTTAGAAAGGACACTTCTTCTGAAGTGAAATTTTATTCTTTTATTTTTAGAACCGGGAACTGAACTCAGGCCTTTGCACTTGTCTGGCAAGCACTTATTCTACTGAGCCATCTCCCCAACCCCTGAAATTTTATTCTTGACACAGCATAGTATATTAACTGTCATCATATTCTATGTCAGAAAATTATCTAAAGAACATAAGTTTCTATGTATTAATCTAACACACAATTTTATTTGTATATGATATCTGTAGCATGTAATAAAAGATAGCAGGTGTACAACCCAAACATGCTGAATCAAATTAAAGTGTAAAAAACTGCCTGGTGAAATATTTGTCTTATTTATTGATTTATTTAGTTTGATATGGCTCAGGAACTGTAGATTCTCATAGCAATGGCAAATTTTTCTCCTTTGATAGCCCAGAAACTGAAGTAAAAGCAAGCTTGGGTTTTGCCTCCATTAATTCCTAGCTATGTAAATTTGGGTGAGTTCCACAAGTTTGCTCAATCCACTTTCCTCAGCCATAAAATTTGAAAACAGTATTGCTTGCAACATAGAGTTAGATCAAATTGGAATAAATTATGTGGAATGCTTCACATAGTGCCCAGAACCTAGTAAACAGGCTAAAAGTTACTAAATCTTTCTTTTGTCTAACTGGATGCTTGGTCAGGTCTGTCACTGGAATCATCCATGCTGCCTTGAACTGACCATTCCAGGATTCATGCTAAGTAAATATTACAACTATGCCTTGTGTAAACCAGTGCCATAAAATAAATGGAACAGGTTTGTTTTATTGAGACCTTTCTCTGTGGTGCATGACTGAGGACTTTGTTTAACTTTTATTATCCCTGATTGTGAAAAGAGGATTTTGGCTCCAATCATCATCAAGGAGCTAATATTTAAATTCAATATAATGTTAAATTTTTATTAGCATCTTTATAATGACCCTCGACTTAGCTATTTGATTAATTATACCTATTACTTGGATTGGCCTAGGTATTCAAGGCCAAAATATCTTAATTTAATACAAACAAATTTAACTGAGTAAAACATACAAGGGATTCAAAATTTTTAAAGAAATATTATTTTATTAGTCCATGTTTAGAGCACCTAAAGTTTACATTGCTTATGAACAGTTGGTATGTTTACAGAACACATCTCAATTCCTGCTTTCACCCTTTCCTCTCCTCTCGCTTATTTCTTGACCCCTTCCATTGGAGGAAGACCGAAATCTCTACTTCTTATTACCTATCTTTTATTTTTTAATTTATTTATAATTTGAGTTTGGCATACAAGAGACACCATGCAGTATTGAAGCTTGTGGTTCTGATTTACTTCACTGAATATTATGGTCTTCGGTGCATTCTTTTTTTGTACAAATTGCTCAAGTTTAATTTTCATTACGGCAGCGTGGCACTCTGATGTGAGTCAACATCACATTTTCTTTATCCACTCATGTGTGGATGAACAGTAGACAACTTCCAAGATTTAGCTACCATGAAGTTTATTACTATGAATATCGATGTGTATATTCTGTAAATTTAAAAATATAAGAACTTAAAATTTTAAAGAAAATTGTAATTATCAACTCCAAAACATTTCTTGATGTTTGCTTCATTCAAGTATGTTTTTTTAACGGTACCATTTTACTTATTTTATTATAACAAGAATGAAGGAAGCCAAGGTAGTATGAGACAGTGAAAGAGCAGAACAAGAGAACAAATTCTTACCAGAGCAATGACTGTGGCAGATTTATAACCTGATTTCTAGTGAGATAAGCTTTAGAGAAAGGTTCATACCTGGTGTCCTTCATCTGAAACACCGACACGTTGGATATTTCTCTCATCTGTCTCTCAAGCTTTTTCTTTCTTTCTTTCTTTCTTTCTTTCTTTCTTTCTTTCTTTCTTTCTTTCATGAATTTAGGACAGGGTCTACAGGGTCTCTCTATGTAGATTGGACTCACAGTCCAATTCTACATTCCGATTCTCCCAAGTGCTGGGATTACAGCCTCCCAAGTGCTGACATTACAAGCACGTGCCACCATGTCCAGTCTCAGCCCCTGTCTCAGTGCACCCCAGGGGGTGGGGCTGGCATGGCACTCCAGGGATTGAACCTCCGCTGTGCTCTGCTTAAGCAGACGCTTAGTCAGCGGAGCTATCAGGCCTGCCCTCTCTTTCTAGATTTCTTGAAAGCAAGTGTGTGATTGTCTTCACCATTACTTTACATGCCATGTTTAGAATTGCATATATTCACAAACTAAGTGCCATTAATCCTGTGAAAAGGAAATGGAAGCATGAATGCTCTTTATTTGCTGGTTTGTTGTCTGACACCTGGCCTACTGTGTACTTCTTCTTTCAGCTCCCTCAGACTACCTATGTATGCTCACATCCCGGACTGTTGTTTAAACTGTGAAGCAGTGCTTACTTATTTAATGCTTTGCATAAATTATAACTACATATAATAATGGGTACAAAGCAGTGCCATGATGTGCCTCCTCTAGGGGGGGATGATTGAATCAAGACAGCTAACCTATTTGTCCTGTGAAATAATTGTTATGTATTTATTCCTTCTAGGAGCCACTTTGTGTGCTTTGCCAAGTATCTACCCATTCTGTCTTGCCCCTTTGTCCTGGCAACCACTCTTTTGGTTTCTGCTGCTAGAAGTTCAGTTGTTTTACGCTCCACTTATGTATTAGAATATGTGGCATTGGTTTTTCTGTGTTGGCTTATGCCACTTAGCATAATATCATTCAAGGTCACCTATGTTGCCCCAGATCACAGGATTTGCTTCTTAGAGGTTTAGTAGTATTCTATTAGTATAGATGCCAGTTTTGCCTTACCATTTGTACGTTGCTGGACACTTCATTTGGTACTATACCTCAGCTACTGTAAACAATGCTGCATGACCCCAACAGTGCATACATCCTTTCCCATAGTGGTTTCCATTTCTTGAGGTATATACCAAAAAATGATAATCTATGGATCTAACATATTTCTAGTATCCTTTTACTGAAATGTTTATCCCTTTTACCCTATTGTTTACCCATACCGTGTGCTATAATCTGTGTTTTCCCTCACAACAATGGATCATAAACCTGATTTTTTAACTAAAAGATTGTTCCTGGTGGTGGTTAGCTGAAAAAAAGTTTTTGGTTATTCATGTAAGGATTTATTGATTTTCTTTACATAATACAGACATAGAGTAACAGAGCTTAGCTAAAGTCTGATTTCACTGTTTTGATGGTGCAACACTGCCCTTACTCAGATAAGATACATAGAATGCCCCTCTGAGAACAGGGTCCTGCAGAAAACCATCAGAAATACACACATTTCTAAAAGTTTCAGATAAGTGAGCAAAAGAACCCAAGAGCAAACAAGAGAAAACAGCAGGGGAATGTGGTGTCAAAATAACTGAAAAGTATGAGTGTCATGAACTACAGAGGAGTTTAAAAAATAAGCATTGGGGAAAAATAGTCTATTGGATTCAACAACTGAGTGGTGTGTGAGGACATCTAAGGATGAAGTACAGGAGGAAGCCAGTATGTGCAGGCACCAAGACAGTTGAGAAAGGTGAGTGTGTGTGCAACCAGCTGCTCTGAGTACAAAGAGACAGAGAAGCTACAAGCAACAGCTGGCAGAAGGTAAGATTCTAATAGAGGAGAAAGTTGGATGTGAATACGGTTATAGAAGAGGAGACAGGCCTGAGGTTGAGGATAATGACAGGGTAGAAACAGATAAAACAGTTAAGATTCAAAAAGAGGAGAGGGGAATACCTGTGTGTGAGTAGAAGGCACCGGCTGAGGGGATAAGCTTTTCACCTTGGACTTGACAAAGCCATGGTTCTGGACTCAGCCCCTCTGTCGGAGTGCGAGAAGCAACATGTGGGATGATGTGGGAATTTCCATCAGATGTCTCTATTTCCTTTCTCTGAGACTGGAACGGAAAATATCTACTGAGACTCTTCTAGGTGAATGGGAGTTGAGGACTGTGTGGAAATGTTGGAGACAACTCTATAAAGGGTTATTTTTTCCCTAGCTGAGTATTTTCTTTCCGTACTACAGATTTATTTTGAAGGCATGAGGTTAAAGCAACTAGAATAAAACTTAATGAATACATTTAAGGTAGACAAGTTAAGGACT
Organism: Tympanoctomys barrerae; assembly: GCA_002564285.1. NCBI lineage: Eukaryota > Metazoa > Chordata > Mammalia > Rodentia > Octodontidae > Tympanoctomys > Tympanoctomys barrerae. Next base: position 8,623 of record NDGN011547501.1, on the reverse strand, counting down.
TAACCTTGCTTTCCTGGGACTCTTTTGTCGCTTCCACGGCCTCCGAGGAGCCCATGCAGTGATGTGCACAGCCACAGAGAGTCCTGGGGCAAGCAGTCCTGCCAGGACAGCGATGTTTATGGAATCCTGAAGATTTACAGGAGTGAAAAGTACAGACAGTAAAATATACATTCACTACCAGATAATGACTAACAAGCAACGTGAACTCATTTGGTTTAAGTCATTTAAACCTGAAATTCAACCTGGGAGTTTAATCATGGGGATTAAACAACTTTTCTATGGTTTACAAACCCCACTTCCTTACTTGTAAATAATTATTTAAAATAGTGAAATTAGGTGACAAGTCATGTTCCCATAGGCTCACACATTCGTGCTTTAATTGCAAACCTTTGGGAATTTATTGATCACTAGTAAGGTAGCAAGAGCATGTGGAGAGCTGTCTTAGAAAATAAGTTTCCCTCCACATTTTAATTCAAACCATCACTGAGAGTAGGCTAGAATGATTCAGATGCATGTTGAAATCCACTTAAGTTTGTCTGGTAAAATCTAGGACACTCAGTGCAGTTTGAACTTTGTTTAAAAATAATTTTTTAATGTTCGATATGTCCTAAGTATTGCATGGGACATAATGATGCAAAATCTACATGTTCTTAATGCTTAATTCAAATTTCATTTATCAACTTTTATTTTTATTTGGTAATAATACTTACCTTAACATTTATTGTTATGCACAGACTTGATTTCATGGGTATAGATTTTTTGTGAGGAAGTGTTTGGCCAAGGTTCTGTTATCAATACCTCTCTGAACATTCTCTGAAAGAGAAGTACTCCTAAGTTACCTTATTAAAATATAAACTCATCACTGTAATTTTCCTTTTCAAAAAATTTCCTCAGAATAAAACATTGAATTGGAACTCTTTTTATCGTGTTTTGTTTCTAAAGCTATTGCATGTATTTGTTTGCATCGCCAACTTTAGATACCCAAGAAAATAGATTACAACAATAGGAAAATTCATAGCATCAAGAATAGCAAACCCACTGATGTGTTAAAATATGCTGCGCTACAACTTGAACGGCAGTAACTCAGTATTAGGGTAATCCATTCTTTCTAATCTGTGGCCCTTGCATGCATTGCTATGCTCATTTTATAGTAAAATTGTTCTGCTTGGCCTCACCCCTCAAACACATGCTCACTGATGCAGAAGTCTGAGTTGTTGGAATGTTCTCTCTGTCTGTCAGTCTGTCTGTCTTTCTAGGCATACAGTCCAACCTTTAAAGTAATTTTCCCCAAGAGTTAAAAAATGCAGATGATGCTGTTTGTACTCAGAGGTCCTCATGGCTAGGTCACCTGTGCTCTCTGCTGGTAAGTGAACAGTGTTTCTCCTATCCTGTGTGATGACGTAAGTGAAATTTATTTTTATATGTCCTCTACATACTCATCAATTGCATCTTTGTTCTTTCTCCCAGTTTTATGAGAATTGGTCACTGCCTGTGACACTTACCTTCTCTGAAACCAAAACTTGTACCTTCTTCCAGTTCATCGCCTGCTTTCAGAAAGGATGGGCAGGAGCAGCAGGTGCTGAAGAAGCTTTAGACAACCAGCGGTTCCTGCAGGACCGACCTGCTGAGACAGATACAATGTTTATGGTCGCAGAGTTGGCTCAATGCAGTAGCTTAAGTTTTAAAGAGAGAAAACCAAGGTCCAAAACCAATAAGTGACTTTCCCAGAATGTTAAGGACAGAAATTAGACTAAAATGCAGATTTCCTAATTGTCTTGGCTAGCTTCCATTTAAAGCCTAGCCTATGTCACATCTAGCAAAAGCTTATTCATCTAGCAGTAGCTTAAAAGCAATTTCTTAAACTTCAAGGGAATGTAGAGCAACAATACTTTTCAATGAAACTTTTTAGAATAATATTTTAGGTTGGAGAGAAAGGCAACATTTTAAAGTAGTGTATTTAATTACAGATAATTTCACAATTAAAATTTATCTTTGTTCTGAATAAATAATGGCTAAACTTTGCTAATGAAGATTAGGACTCAGGCAATTGGACTCATATTTAAAGAAATATCCGCATTTGTCATTAATTAAGTTGAAATTATCACAAACACTTTTTCCTCCTTAGCGGTGATTAAGAATGGGATGTTGCTCAGAGCGAAGGAATAGACAGCAGGTATGTTGTCTCACGATTAGAGAGCAAGTCTAGGAGCCAGAATTGGGAGCCTAATTAGAGAATTTTATAATGTACTTTGAAGATGAAAAGAGCTATGAAATCCCTAAAAGTATTGATATTACTTGTCTCCTTCTTAGTTCTTGGTTCTGCCACAAATTTGCTGTGTGTGGTCTTGGGGGGTTGGTACAAGAGGGAATGACTGGCTTTGAAAATAAGGATACGAGAGTATATTTGGTTTGCTTATTTTATTTTTTTTATTTTAAACATAAATATTATAAGCAAACAAATAAAAATAAATCCATTTTAGCACCTTAAGAAAATGTAAAGGACTAGCATTTTATCCACATAGGAAAATTCCAACTACATTTTACTGCCAGCTTTTAATTTTTTTAGGTAGAAGATGTTCAAATTTTTTTTTTTTACCATGAAATAATCTTACATCTTAGTGTTTCTTGGAAATTGCCTGGTTGTGTATTAAAAACATATATTTTAGGACTATTATTCCAACCTAAGTATTCTAAGTACTCCATTTGAGAAATAATCTGCCGAAGTCACAATTTAAAGTCAGTTGCCAAAAGTAACCACATGGCTTCCAGTTTGTTCCCAATGTTCCAGCTCATCTTTATCTGCTTAAAGGGTGCTTGCGATTTTACTGCTTGACCAAAGGCATTGTAATGATTAGCTACTGATTTCTAGTCAAAGAGTGAAATAAGTGGTTTTAATAAATAGGAATTATTTCAGTAAAAAGTTTTTTTTCCTTAAAATTTCCAAATGGCTTAAGAAAATGAAATTAAACTACACAGACATCTCAAATATGTGAGTACATTTTGATGTTTTCTTAAAGATATTCACTCCTGATATTGTTTTAACTACACTGAGATAGCAGGTCTCGTGTACACAGGAGTAAAGAAAACTTGTGGCAATCTCCAGCCAACTCTCTTGCAGGTAACTTCTAGTTCTTCAAAGAGAAGCTCCAGAAAGTAATGTGGAGGAAGCAATTTAAGCAGATGCTTTCTTGTGGAAATAAGTATTTCAAAGATTATAGTTTATTCTCGGTGGGCCAGTAGCATCTGTGTATACACATCATAATTTGTCAGCAAACTGCACCAAATACACAAGACGTTTATCCTCTTGGTCTAAAACCTTGCTTTGAAACTACAACAAAAGATCTACATTTCAGAGGCTACAAGCTCCTCGATTTATAGGGAACTAAAGTGGCAACTGAGAGGTATGGAGTTCACAGGCAGCACGGAATGCAATTTGGCTTTCAGATTTGGTGATCTTGTGTGCCCCGACTAGAGGGGTTCAAAGGCACAGGTTGTAGCATTTCCAAGAACAGCAGGTTAGCATCAGAGGTTCTTGAGAGAAGCTGTGGGGACTGTGGCAGTACTTTAAGGAGTGGAGCTGCAATTAACTCTTAAATACAGATGGAAGCAGCACCCTGGTTGGTCGCTGATGGCTCTGGTTGTACTTCAGAGATGAATGAATGGAGAGCAGAGTGTGGAGAGATTGTACTCTGCAGAAAGGGAGGGCAGAAGGAGGAGCTAGACTGTCGATGAGAGTGTGTATGCACTGTGATAGGTTTTGAAATGTGTTATATAAAATATATAATATGATAAACTCAGGGCTTGGAAAGCTCTCAATATTAATTTTCTTGTATGCAGGTGTGAGTGTGAGTCTTGTTTATGCACAAGAGCTATTTTTTTGGGGAGGAAGAGAGAAAGAGAGAGAGAGAGAGAGAGAGAGAGAGAGAGAGAGAGAGAGAGAGAGAG
>NDGN011547484.1:0-13181 GCA_002564285.1 Tympanoctomys barrerae | reverse complement strand
AGCCTATTATCAAAAAGATAAAAAATAAATGCACATAGAAAAATAGAATTCTTATACACAATTTATGGGAATATAGTGTGGTCATTATGGAAAACAGAATGAAATTTATTTCAAAAACTAAAATTCGAAGCCTGGGAGATGGCTCAGTGGAATAAGCACTTCCCTGGCAAGTGCAAGGGTCTAAGTTCAATACCCGGTTCCACCAAAAAAAAAAAAAACCTAAAAGTAGAAGGGCTGGTGGTATAGCTCAGCAGACTAATCTCTTGCTTAGGTAAGCACAGGGCTGAGTTCATTCCCTGACACCACCTGGGCGCACTGAGCTGGCAATGGAGTCTGGGGGTGGTGCCTCATGTCTGTAATCCCAGAAATACAGAGGCAGAAATCAGGAGGATCACCATGAGTCCAAGCTGTGTAATGAGACCTTGCACAAAAGAAAAGAAAAAACAACAACAACAACAACAACAACTAAAAGTAGAATCACCATTTGATCCAGAGACCACACAACCAAGAAGCTATTAAAAGAAATGAAATCATTATATCAAAGAGATAGTATGTGTACTGCAGCATCATGTATAAGAGCACAGATACAGAATTCATCAATATACCCATCAACAGATAAGTGAATATCTTGAATATGCATATTCAGCCATCAAAAGGGATGAGGTGCAGTCATGTGCAGCCACATGGGTGGAAGTGGAAGACATGATGTTATGAGCAACAAGCCACACACTGAAACACAGATGCCACACGTCCTTCTTCATTTGTAGGAGCTTAAAAAATTTAATCATATAGAACTAAAGAGCAGAACAGAGGATGTAGAGAATATAAAGAGATAGTGAGGTGGAAAATAAACATCAAGACATGAGAAGGAGGAAGTGGTTCTAATATTACATAACACAATGGGATAAATATAGTCTACAATAACTACGTAATTCAAAATAAGTGCCGAAGAGGAGTCTGAAGGTTCACAATACATAGAAATGATATTAGAAGAAATGGAAATGCTAATCATGCTAATTTGATCTTTGTATATACTATGCATATACCAAATTACAATACTGTAGCCCATAAATAAGCATAACTGTTGTGTGAGGTATGATCAGCATGTACATTGAACATTTAAATTTTTAAAACCTTGTCACAGTAAAAGATACACACTCATGTATCCCCCTCAAATACTCCCCTTCACTTCAAACACATTTATTTCATTGTTCTTGCTACTTTCTGAAGTAATTCTAGTTGATTTTCATGTTTTTACTTGCATTGCTATGGCTACCTTGATGTCCTAAATAGATGCTCAATATTTGCTTTTCATGTTCTCTTTACTTTGGATAAAAGCCAGAAGCTGCATCATGCCAGATCCACTGAATAAAGTAGCTGAGGGCAGCCCTTAATGGCTATACAAGCCTGCTTTTCTGCTGCATGCCGCTCAGCAGTGGAAGAGACTATTTTTTATCACACTCTATAAAGACACTCATGAAAGAAACCTTCAGAGCTGCTTCAGAAAGTGGAAAAAATAAAGGGATAAGTGTGTATGAAAGAAGGAGGAGTTCTCCTGAGGGGAATTGTGGCAATGTATCTTTTATTGCCATACATCTTTAAATGTTTAATATTCACCATATATTTTAATCACACCTTGTGTGTGAACATAACAATTAAAAATATAACTTAATGGGCTAGCAAAACAGCTCAGCAGATTAAAGCACCTACGAAAAGGCACAAGGGCCAGGGGTTTGATCCCCGAGCCTGCCATGCCAGCCCTGCCCCCAGGGCACACTGAGATGGCAATTGAGACTGGGTGTGGTGGCACATGCCTATAGTCTCAGCTCTTGGGAGGCTGTAAACAGGCAGATCTCTACCAGTCTGATCTACTAGTGAGACCCTGAACACCCTGTAGACCCTTCCCTAAAATACATACATATATATATATATAACTTAAAAATTCATCTCTACATAAATTATTGCGTCCCTATGAAGTACATAGTGAAAAAGATACAATTCTTTCTTCAGAAAACTCATAGAATAGTAAAATATTAAAAACATTCCAGGTCAGTAGAGTATAGTAACATTATGTGGATTATATTGATGGAAAATACATTTTTATGAATAAAAGATTCGTGTGCCTCTGTGATTTATAAACACACAATTTATAAACACACATAAGTGAGCCTCTCATACTTATTTTTGATTTTTTTGATGGAACTAGGGATTGAACTCAGCTTGCCTTGTGCTTGCCAGGCAAGTACTTATTCTACTAAGCCATCTCCCTGGGACCCCCAGAGCCTCTCATATTAATAAATAAAAATCTCAATTCTGATTTGATACTAATGTAAAATAGACACTTATCTTCTGTTCTTCCATTTGTTAGTGCATACAGGAAATAATCAAATATTGAGTGCCCGAAGGTCAAATATTCTGTTTTCAAGATAAGTAATATGAAGTGTGTATAAAATACTTTGGTAAGAAAAAAATGACCAGTTTCTGAATCAACATTTTTCCTATGTTAACATAGAACAAATTGGCTTCATACCTGATAAATTATTGAGAATCTTTCTGTTCTATTTTTCCACCTTCAGCAAGTTTCCTAAATTATGTCCTCCACATTTCAAAAATTTAAATCATGATCAGCCTCTAATGCAAGAAAAGTTCATGTAAGCTAAAATCATCACTATTACTGTCCTGTTGTGCAGGCAACTCATAGGTGCAAAAGGTACCTGATGCTCCTCCATAGGTAACCTATGGCAACAGATGGGAGGCAGGATGGAGTAAGCAACACCAGCCTCCACCCAGGTGCCCACTGGCACACAAGGAAAAGGCTGAGCAGGGCATCACAGCAGCATGACTGCCTCTGGCACAACAGTAACAAAGTTCATGGCCAACTGGCCTGCTACCCTTATAAACCAAACCAATTCATGGACTCTCCCAGCTCATTAGATATGGCTTGATTTCTTTTGCATTCTAACTCTATACCTGGCCCAAGAAAATTGCATTTTATATCCAAAGATTAAGAAAACTCCACTATAATACAATCTAGCCACTATATGCACAAGTACAAACACTGATCAATACGATAGCAACTCAATGTCAAGTATAGCAATTATATACAAAGGTAAATTGGCCAGGTAGCTTCAGAGGCTAATTGGTAGTCTTAAAACCAATCATTATATAGACGATATCCATTATCTTCTCTAAAATTCCTAGAAAATCGCCCACAAGTACTTTTCTCAGCTTATTTCACTATTACCAGACTCCCCTTCTAATCCAGCCTCTACCACGCTACCAAAAGTAATCTTCTTAAAATATAAATCTCATCATAGCATGCATCTGGCTAAAATCCTCTCATGACATCTAAAAGCCTTCAGGATAATGTTCAAGTGCTCATGTTATCACCCTGTCTTGTGTGCTACTACTCTCCTTGCCTAAGGAAGAGCTTACAGTGATTCGTGACTACAGATGCAGTTCCCTACCCACTGCGCTTTCATACACAGCTCCAAGACTTTATCATTTTCTCTGTCAGGGATGTCCTTGGTGTCTGGATCCCTGACCTGACCCCTGAGCTGAGGAATTCATCCTCATAGTTCAGATCAAATGTCAATCTCTCCAGAAAGCACATCCTCCCTCTTCAGTCTAGATTAGTTCCCTCTCTAGGCTTTTAAAATGGTCCAGAAAATGAAATAATGTGAGTAGCTAATTTCCAGAAAGAGGCAGGGTGGGGAAGGTTCCTTCAGATTTGCAAAATACTTGGTTCTCAAACTTCTAACATCTGCTTATTACTCTTGGAAAGAAAATTAATATCATCATGTTAAGTCTCCACTACCACCTGTCAACACTTATTCATTTTATTTGCATTTCCTTGTAAAGTGGTGACAGACTACACTTACTGATTTGAAAAAAAAAACTGTAGAATATCTTAAATGAAAGGAACAGCAATGATAGCCCCAATTATATGGAGAACCAATATAATTCAATACCAAGCACTGGGGTAAAAAACATGGCCAATCCATGTACAAACTCAACAATCGCACAGCATTATGTATATATTCCCTTTTCCAGATGGTACACCTAATGTGCCAAGAGGTTAGGGAGTTTGCTCAATATCCCAAGACTATTACACAAACTAATAGAGATTTGGAGCAAATGTCTCTTAACTCCACAGATCTTGCTTTATACCATTGTATTACATCAGCACATATCAAGTGCTCAGTGAGTATTTATAAATGAACTGGTTGCAGATAAACCTGTTTTTACTCTGAGATGCTGAAGCTACTCATAAAAATCAAGCTTAAAGACACTGCACCAGATTGGACTGTCTAAAGTTCTTTGTCAAGGAATGTGCTTTAGGGTTTAATCACATTACTTTCACCTCAGTGGCCAGAGCAACCCTGAATGTTTAATTATGCTACCAGTTTTATACCTAATCAATCTTTTTCATTAAAATCCAGTGAAGCAGACAACAGGGATAATTACTGCAGAATGATCTTAATTAAAAATTTTAGCTTCTAATTAAGAGTCATTGTTTATCTCATCAGGAAACAGAATTCATGACAGGGTTGCCCTGTTCATTAAATTTTTAGCCTTTTTAGAGCTTGGACATAGCATATGACACCCTTACTTATGTGAGCATTTGTGTTTATGTATGCACATATGCTTCAGAATTTCTAGGACTGTTTTAATTTTATCAGATGAAAAAAAAGTGAAAAAAACATGAAACCCAATGAAAATTCTCCACAAAATCCTTGATCCAGTATTTATGCCTTAACTAATTACAAAATGTTCAAGGCGAATTATTTATTCTTTGATTGCTAATAAAAAGCATAATTATATTCACAGCTCAACAAAAGCTGCCATAAAACTTTTCTTACAAGTTATGAATTTAAATACTGCTAAACATGCACTCGAGTCTCGGCAGCAGCAAGCAACTATTATGATCCCTCTAGACTCTCATTTCTGGGAAATTTCTTTTCACCATGAGAATCATGCGTATAGTTCTTCAGATGTAAGTCACAGTCTCCTTGGAACGCAGGGAACTCCATCCATTCAGCTAGCGAATGCAGTCGCGACGCCTCATCTCCTGGGAGACCCCGCTTCATCACTCACTGCTCTGCGCAGCAACCCTCATATGCACGTAGGTCGTGCAATTCATATGGCAAATGTAATCCAACTAGAGCAAGTGCTTTAAATCCTGATCCTTTGCCTTCACAATGAAAGGGCATTCTTGACCTCTCACATCACTAATTTGTGAATCTATTATTCCATCAAACATACTCTCAAACCCAGAGATAAACAAAGGGTAGCTGCAGGAAGTGTGAGATAGAAAATTTGAGCAATTCATTGCGATAAACTTCGACCTAAGCAACACAGCTGGTGGGCTTACTCCTAAAGTTCTATGTTCTGAAACCTAGAACAAGGGTGGAGCCAGGGATGGGAAGAATGCTGAGAATATTGGAAAGATAAAACTAGTTAGGATCAACTTAAAGATAATTTCAATGTTATGCCAAAAACTATACTGAAAAATTCCTATGTAGAAACATTTGGAAACCAAATGACTTCCATTAGTTCTGACAATGGACAGCCTGGCCCCCCAATAAGATTAAAATGGATATGAGTAAATCAGACACTTTAAGCATCGGTGAAAATACTCCATGCAGTGTATCCACCCTGATAGTGTAAGTTGCCATAAAAGGTAAAGGGAGAAAGGTGGAAGCAGAGCATGAAGTTCAGGCCAGCAAGAAGATAGGCAGAAATTTGAAGAAGTGACAAGTTCCTCCTTGCCCTCAACAACAATATGCTCTCTTTGGCTCCTTATGATTTGCTCCCAACTCAAGGATAGTAGAAGCTTTTTAAAGTTCTTGTTTTCTACCTAATGCTGGACAGTGGATAGAACAAGGATCTTTAAAGATTCAGCAGCATCATGAAGGACTTCAAAAATTATTTTAAAAGAAAGGAAATGGTGGGCAGTATAAAAACTCAACTTTCCAAGACCAGGTGTGGTGGTGCACACCTGCAATCCCAGCTCTTGGGATGCTGTAAACAGGCAGAGCACTACAAGACTGATCTAGTAGTGAGACCCTAAACACCCTGTAGACCTTCCCTAAAATACAAATAGATAGATAGATAGATAGATAGATAGATAGATAGATAGATAGATAGATACAAATAAATTCAACTTTCCTTCAACAAGGCTTGATTGTAATAGTTGCTCTCAGTACAAAGATGGAGATGCAAATGCACTGTAGTCTGGCGTGTTCCTCCTCTCCCGAAGTTGCTAGAACCACCTAGCTGTGTTAGGGGCTCCCATGCTATGAAGCATCATCGGGAGAACAGAAATAAAGCACATCTAGACTTTCAGAGGAACACCAATGTTCAGACTTTATCACGAACCCAAAGGTGCTTTTCTTCCAAGAACGAATTGTCCATAATTCCAGATGTTTTCTCTTCCAAGAAACACCAGGCTCTTCTGCATACCGTTTGCACAAGTGTAAGCAAGGTGTGCTGAAGTCCTGTCTGTTTCACCACATCCCAGAGATATCACAGTCAATGCCTCACCCCTCCACACTATTTATTGATGCTGAAAGAACCCAGGCAGACTAATCTACCAGCTGGCAGGAGATGAGCTGATAAGAGGAGTATCATTATTTTGCAAAATGGTCAATGCAGGATGCTATATAGTAAAAATATGACCGAATGATGCTTCACAGAGGTAGCACATTTTATGGCAGTGAAACTGGTGAATAATGTGTCTCTAGAGGTCATGAACTCCTCTTCCCAGCACTATCTGTGACATGTATGACAATATTATGCTGCTGGAGTGTCTGGGAAACAGGGCTAATTGGCTTATAAATTGTTTTGGCAGCAACATACCAAAGGCTTGATAAATGGATTATTACAACACAGAGGAGGCATTAATGAGAAAGATGTTCAGATAGATGTTAAGGCTTCTATTCCTATCTCAGCTACTATAGAAAGAAAATAATTATCACTAAACCCACTATTTATTGAGTAATTACTATATTCCAATCACTGGTCTTATGTATATCTCCTGTTTAACTTATGAGGACCATTCTTATAAAGGATATATTACTATATCATTTTATTAATAAGGAAACATCATTACAGCAGAGAAGTAACTTACCCAAATAACTTACATAGCCCAAAGCCATGAATTAAAATTATATTGTTTAATCCAAAGCCTATGCTCTCAATCATTTTCCTCTACTGAATCTGATGCTCAGAATATCCTACAATACAAAAATCCCAATTCTCTTGGAAGGCAAAGAATTACAATGACCAATGCTGATGCTTCTGTAGGGAAGTCTGTCTTTTATTTATTTATTTTTTTTAAGTCTGTCTTTTAAAAAAGGGTAAACTCAACACTATTTTTTTAAATCATCCAGCAAGAAAAACAATCTATAATAAAACAAAATATCACTAATTTAAATTAAAATGCCAACTGAAACCATTTATGTGAACTTTACATTATACTTTCAGCATCAGTGCTGGCAAGCACTGGCTGGCTGAGTGCCATCAATGCACACCCCACACAGAGTAAGCATCACAAAGGGATCACAAAGCTCGCCTAACAGACGCAGAAGAAAATGATTGCAATTTATTCTCTGTAGACATTTATCTATTTGAATCCTAGACTGTGACTTCTAAATGATATTTTAAGGTAGTGATGTTTACCCAATATGATATAAGTCTAACATTCATAAAATGGTAAAATTACACTTGTGAGATAGTCAATGTGTAACAATTACCTTTTTATAATTTACCAGACAGAAAGCCAGGCAGGTGGATGGATGGATGGATGGATGGATGGATGGATGGATGGATGGACATGGAAAGGGGAGGAAGAAAGAGAGAGGGAGCAAGGATGGAAAAAAGGGGAAGAGAATGGAAAGAAAGAGGAAGGGAGAGCAGGAGAGGGGAAGGAGGAGAGGGGATTAAAGAATTTTCGTTTTCAAGTAAATATTAGTATCTTAGATTGCTGTAAGTTAACTATTCATAATTCTGCAACACAATATTTACCCTCTACTGGACAAAGCAGACTATATTTAGTTCAATAGTTTCCTTGTGCTGCTATAGCAGATTGCTACTAAAACAACAGAAATTTATCTTACAGTTCTGGATCAGAAGGCTGAAATGAGTTTGATTGCCTAAAATTAATGCCTTGGCAAAGCGGTGTTCCTCTGGGAGGAGCTCACATTTCCAGCTTCTGCAGGCTCCCTGTATCCCTTGTTTGGTGGCTTCTCTCTGCATCTTCACAGCTCACCACTTCAGCCTCTGCTTCCATGGTCTCCTCTTTACTTCTCTGCCCCTCTGCCCCTCCTCTTTTACAAACCCTTGTGATTACAGGGTAATCTTAAACTAAGATTCTTAACTTAATCACATCTGCAAAGCCCCTCTTGCCATGTAAGATGACCTAGTCAAAGGTTCTAGGGATTAGGACCCAAAATGTGTCTGAGGGACCACTATTCTGCCTACCACAGCCCTGACTGCTGCCACAGCTTGCTGGGGTAAAGGTATTGTTCATCTAGGAGAATCATAGAGATGGTCAGAGGGAAAACTCAGGGAGCATCCTACAGTTTCACTATCTGTTCATTGCTTATAGTGTTTTCATCCAATTTCATGGTTTTAAATACCATGTATAAGCCAAGAATTCAAAAAAATACCTCTCCAGAGCAAACTCACAGATCCAACTGCCTACCCAGTACACCTACATGGATGCCTAGTAGACACGTCTGACTCAATATGTCTAAAAATAAGCTCTTCACTCCTCCTCTCCCAAACTCGCTTTCCTCATGATCATTTCCCAACTCCTCAAAAGCAGTTCTCTCCTTACAGTTCTTTAGGCCAAAACCCTGGGAAATTATTCTTGACTCTTTGCCTACACTCACACCCTATATTCAGTCTATCAGCAAAGCCTATCCACATTCCATTTAGAATGCATAGACGCCCGTTTCTTCTCACTTCCTCCATGTACTGGTCCAAGCCATCATCACCCGGCTCCTGGATTCCTGTGATAGCACACTAACTGGTCAGCTTCCTTCCATCCTCTGTCCCTATGACATATTCTCAGTGAAGCAGCCAGCCTAGTATTGATAGACTCAGAGTAGTAGAGGCTCTGGGGCCTCACCCAGTTCCCCCCTATCAGATCTTGCTATGCCAAAGCTGGTGATGTTGCATGCCAATGCCTTGCATTTGAATCCCCTTTAGGGATCTTCCTCCACCAAAGGGAGTTGCCTCCTGTAATGCATGCCCTTCCCCTGGCCAATGAAAGCATACAAAGCTCCACCACTCTGCCTCAGTTCAGGACAATTCTGAAGGACCCTCACAGCTCTGGATCTCCCTCTGGACCTCCCTATGGCCTCTGCATAAATGCATTCATTTCAACTTCTCCCTCTGCTGCTGTAGTGCTCCTTCACTCCCCAAAGGTGCACCTCCCAAAAACATACTTTGCCCAAAGTAAATCTATTGCCTACAACCATATATTTTAGAATCTGTTTCCAAAAGACCTCAACTTAAGCCACTAAATCAGACAACCTCACCCCTCTGGGCAAAGCCTCTAAGACTCTCCACTTTCTATAAAAGCCAATGTTCTCACAAATGCCTAATGGTCCTATGTGAAAGCGCCAGTGTTGGCTCACCTATTACTCCTGCGCCCAGAAGATTGGTCAAGCACGGGCCAGATGCTCCTTTTTCACCTCCTCTTTTCCCTCACCATATGATTGATTTGCTCACCTGAGTCTGCTCAAGTGCCATTTTCCAGGGGAACCTTCCCAATCATCCTGTGGCATTAAAATTGTTTCGTACTTACCCATAGTATCCATGCTACATGTTCTGCATAGCAATTACTGTTTAACATACAACAAATGCTTTTACTCATCTGTTACCTTCCACACCTCATTATAAAGACCACTTTTGTCTCTTTCCTCCTCCATACTGAGGAGGAAAGTATTACATAGTAGTTCTTCAAAATACTTGACAAATGGATAAATGAGTACCAACATATGCCAGGCACCAATGGGCACATCTATACACAATATCTTATTTAACACTTACAGCAACCTCAACAGAGAACTGTTACGATGTCCAGTTTTCAACTGAGAAAACAGATCTGAGTGATCACAGAACACCTTTACATACAGGAAAAGTAGGAGCACAGATGTGAATCTGCTTGTCTAAACTGAAAACTAAGCTCTTATAGACCACCTCCCCCAGGGAGTATAGTCACTACCTTCTTTCCAAACAAATCTAATCTTCACTGAAAAGACAATTGTAAAAGGTAGAGATTGAATGAGACAGAAACCGCGATCATTCATTTTATAAAATGTGCCTGTGTTCACTATCACCATAGCTGATCTACAAAATTAGTTTTAAAACCCCAGCTTTATAAAAAGACTGATGTATATGCCCATAAGGCACTAATTAACATGTAGGCAACTCCTTGCACAGGCAGGGACCTTACCAAAAAGTTAATTACTTTGTTAGTAGGATTTGGACCAGTAGGGGGCAGGTAACAGGTAAAGTGTTGATAGACAACAAAAGTCTGGGTTTTATACCTAAGTTAATGGAAGAAAGTAATTCACTGTCTTCTACTTAGCAAAAGAAAGCTTTATAAAGGAAGTAGGATTATAAGAGCTTTCTGAACTGCAGAGAGGGGAAGTTCAGCTAGTCCACACTCTGGTCTTACTCGGGGCTCAACACCCATTAACTTCAGAGAGAGCTTCTAGCCGGGATCATCTGGGCAGGATGCAATGCAAGTGGGAAATGAGCCTGAGCCCACCACAAAAGCCCTGAGCTCCACACACATGTGGGTCTGATGGAATCCACTGGCATGAAAGGAAGGTGAGAATGCTCTAAATTGGCATTTACCGTCTGACGTTGCTCACACACAAAGCGAGCATTGTGGCCACTAATGAAAGGCATGTGTTAGAGTGGTTACACTTTGCAGCTGACCGAAAGCTAATGACATGAAACAGCCACAGTGCCTCTACACTGACCCCTGTAAAACCTCAGGCCTGCCTTCTAACAGGCAGAGCTAAACCAATTTATCACTGAATTATGCATCATTTAATAAAGACTGGTGTGACTCACCTGCCAGGCAGGAATGCTAAGAGCTTGAGGAAATGGCCTCTAAAGCCCCTTCTTCCTCTCCCTAAGCTCATCTTTAACCCTTCAGTAATTGATGGCCTGATTGAAGCAGAAGTCTAGACTTTGTAAACTATCACTAAATAACCTAAGGGCTAGCCTGACCTTAGTTGCTTACTTGAAAATCACTACTCTTGCAGGGCTATCTCCTATAATTCAGTGGAGTGTGAATTAAGTGAAAAGAGGAGCATTCTCTTGTTTGAACCACCACTACGATCCTGAAACTTTGCTTTACCGTATGTTTCTACGAAGCAAAAGCAAGCGTTGATTTTACTGTTGTCATTTACAAGGTCATTATCAAAATATATTTTTATTTAGATACAAATTACTCCTATAGGCTTTTAAAGTTCTGCTCCTAGTTTTAAATTTCCTTGGACAATGAATCCCAGTAACTCCATCATTGTCATAGTAATGGAAAAAGTCAACACATTAAAGAAATACATTTCAATAGTAGTGAATCATGCAGGGCTGAAAATAGAGACATCACTTCAAGTTATAGGCCACTGGAGATAAATGATTTAGCAAAATTCAGATGGATTCAAGGAAATTATAGCAATTTTCACCACCAGTCCCATATAAACCTTCCTCATAAGAGTCAAAAAACATAGATGTGCTCTAGAAAGTTAAGAAATATACTAAAATCTTTGCTTATTTCTCTTTCCAGGATACAGCAACTTTTATGAGAACATATCTTGCAACACTGTAGAAATATTGGGGTCCCTTGGGATTTTATAAAGCATTCCCCATGCTATAGCAAACAACATGTTTTTCCTTAAACAAAATAGTAGACAGAGCCAAAATGCATTTTATTAGTAAGTTCAGCAACCATAGATTACACAGAGGACCGAAGGACTTGTGCTGCTCCTTCAACTGGGAAGACATTCTATTAAAAATCTGCACATTGTGCTTTTACATTTCATTTCTTCTTTTTCTTCCACCAAACTAATGAAAGCAGGAAGAGTCCCTGAAATATGAGGTAAAAGAAAAAAAATTGAAAGGCACATTCACAGCCCAGAAAACTCTTACCAATCATTAGAGGGTTTTTCACCATGTTTTTATTAATTTTTGTTTTCTTGAACTATTTATTATTTAAGAAAATTTAGATCATGAAAATGTCTCACACAAAAACTGACACTATTCTGAGAACTTTACATGTATTAATTCAGTTTGAATTCACAATAACTTTGTAATACAGATCTATTATCATCCCCAACTTACAGCTGGAGAAACGAAAGCATGGAAAGGTGAATTTACCCAAGAGCCATAGTTCTAAGTGGCAGAGACCAGACCCAAGTGAAGCCATTCTACAGGGGAAGCCAGGTACTTACACACCCCTCACTGCCTCAACAGAGCAGTAAGGAAAGCCTGAGGCTTTCATTTTAATAATAAATCTAAAATAAAGTCTTTAGTCTCTGTACATTGTTAAGGTCCCAGGGTTACACATTTCATGCATCTCTTTCAAGAGAAGAAATGTCACCTCTAAATTCATCTCAAAATTTTGTAAAAATGTGAAGAGTTCTCTTTCTAGGGTAAGGATGGCTTCTTTTCACTACGAAGAAAACATAATAATAATGACAAGAGCCAGGAACAGAAGTGTAGTATTTCACCTTCATTATTTTCAGGGCTTAGTATCATGTTTCCAAATTACCACATCAGAGTTTCAAATGCAGGTAAGCAAGACACAAATTAGAAGACAATCCAAAGAGAAAAGCAGGCATACTTTTTGTAGAACTTGTGTGCATCCTAAGCTAATTATTCTCAAATTCATACTTTAAAAAACCATCAAAAGTAAAAAGAAACAAAATCTTGCAAATTATAAGGATCCTTTGGCTTTATTTTGGTTTATTTCACATGATTCATTCCAGTACTTGCCTCCCCATTTTCAGATGCTTGATCCTGGCCAGCGCTGATTCTATTTTGCCTTAGTTTAAAGGACTTTCCACATCTTTTAAGCATTTTGATTGCTTAAGTGGGAAATTAAAAATCAATATCTGAAACTTGAAGCTGGGAAAAGATCTGAAGTCAATTTC
>NDGN011547479.1:14233-33906 GCA_002564285.1 Tympanoctomys barrerae | reverse complement strand
GTTAGCTAGGGGCTTATCAATTTTATTTAATCTTTCAAGGAACCAGCTTTTTGATTCATTAATTATTTGAATTGTTTTCTTGGTCTTGACTGAATTAATTTCTGCTCTAATTTTAATAATTTCCTCCTGTCTTTGAGCTTTGGGTTTGGTTTGCTCTTCCTTTTCTAGACGTTTGAATTACAGCATTAAAGTATTTATTTGTTCCCATTCTGTTTTCCTTTAGAGCATATTTATCAACTCCCAAAAGCACTCTGTATCCCTCTGCAGTGACTCTGTATTTCTCCTGCCCCTGACAATCACCAGTCTACTTTCTGTCTCTGTGGATTTGTCCATACTGAACATTTTATATAAAAAGAAAGGAATAATACATGATGCTTCATGTCTCCTGGCATCTGGTTTCTTTCTTGTAGCATATAATGCTTTCATGGTTCTCCTAAGACATTGCATGCATTGGCGCTCCATTTTTCTTACGGCTGGGTGCCAGCCCTGTGTATAGCTATCCCATACTGGCAGATCCCTTTCTCCACAGATGGACTTTTGCGTTGTTTTCATACGTTGGTGGCTGTGAATGACACCACTGTGACACCACTTATGTTCCAGGTTGTTTGTTTTGTTGAGCACCAGTTTTCACTTCTCCTGGGCAGGTATATCCAGTCATGGACTCACTAGGTCACATCTTCAGTATATATTTAACATTCTGAGACGAGACCAAGCTATACTCCATTTCCATTCCGATAGGCACTGTATAAAGGTTCCAAATGCTTCCCATGCTTGGCAACATTTTTTCTTACCTATTTTTTTTTTATTATTATAGCTCTCCTTGTGGGTGTGAAGTGATGTTTCATTGTATGTGGTTTTATTTTTAATTTTTAAGAATTTATTTATTTATTTGAAACAGGGTCTTGCTACATAGCTCAGACTCATAGTGATCTTCCTGTCTCAGCCTTCCCAGCACTGAGATTACAGGCATGTGCCACTGCATATGGTTACAGTGGCCAGCACAGTGCATGCCAGCGCAGTGTGCAGTACTGAGGATCGAACCAAGGTCCTTGCACTTGCCAGACGGGTACTTAGACTGCTGAGCTATCTCCCAGCCCTCACTGTAGTTTTGATTTATATTTCACTGATGGCGATGATCCTGAACATATTTTTCATCTCCATAACTGCCATTTGTGTATCTTTGAAAGAAAGGCTGTTTAGATGTTTTGCCCATTTTTAATAGATTTATTTTTATTAACAAGCTCCAATATATATTTGTGAGCTTCATCAGCATATCTATCTATCTATCTATCTATCTATCTATCTATCTATCTATTACCTACAACTTGTAATATAAGTTGTAGGTATTTTCCTCCATTTTATGTTTTTTTTTCCACTTTATTGATGATATGATTTTCATTATAAGACTATTTTCAGAGGGGTTGGGGTCGGATCTAGAGCCCTCACCTTGAGCTAGGTCCCCGTCCCTTCTAAAAGTGTTTAATTTTGAGACAGGGTCTTGCTGAGTTGCTTTGCTGCCCAACCTGGGCTTAAATTTGCAATCTTCCTGCCTCAGCCTCCAGAGTTTTGGGATTGTAATCTTGAGCCACCATGCCTGGCTGAGAAATTCTAATTTTTATGTTGTTCAATTCACTTACTGTTTTCTCTCATCACTTGTGCTTTTTATTGTCATATCTAAGAAGTCTTTGCCCAACATAAGGTCATGAAGTCTTAGACCTATGTTTTCTTTTTCTTTTTTTTTTTTTTTGCAGAACCAGGGATTGAACTTAGTCCCTTCCGCTTGCCGGGGAAATGCTTATTCCACTGAGCCATCTCCCCAGCCCCCCATATGTTTTCTTCTATAATTTTATTTTTTTAAATTTATCAGACTTGCAGTGATCTTCCTGTCTCAGCCTCCCCTGCTCTGGGATTACGGGCGTGCACCACCATGCCAGGTTTTGGTGGCTGGCGCAGTGCACCCTGGGTTCCAGAGCCAGCATGGTATGTGGTACTGGGGATCAAACTCAGGTCCATAGGCTTGCCAGGCAGGTGCTTAGGCTGTCGAGCTATCTCCCCAGTCCTCTTCTAAAGTGTGATGCTTTCAGCTTTTATATTTAAGTCTACTATCCATTTGTGTATGCTGAGGAAGGATCTGACTTCTTTCTTTTGCATGTGGATATCCAGTTGCCTGGACCATTTGTTGAAAAGGTTTTCCTTTCTTCCTCTGAGTTGTCTTAGAATCCTTGCTGAAAGTTAGCTATTATAATGTGAGAGTTTGTACCTCATTTTTCAAGTCTGTTATGGTTTGGGTCGAGGTGTCCCCCAAAGCCTCACACACTCATGGGGTGGCTTCTAGAGTTGATGATTAATGCACGATCCAGTGCTGGGATTACAGGTGTGAGTCTACCCCTGCCCTGGGGTGGGTAATCTGCATACGATATAAGGAGGGAGAGAGGCTTGCGAGGTGGCGCGGCTGCTGCTCCTCCCTTTGCTCTTTGCTGTCTTCCACCACGCGAATGTCTGCCTTCTGCCATGCGCCACTCTGCCTTGGAGCCAGCCAAGTGTGGACTGAAACCTCCCCTAACTGTGAGCTAAATAAACCTCTCCTTCCTTAATTCTGGGTGTGAAGTATTTTGTCCCAGCAATGAGAGAAAAGTAACTGAGACAAAACGCATTCCGCCAGTCTACATACCTATCCTCATACTAGTACCACACTGTCTTCTTCACTGCATCTGTGTAAAACATCTTCAAATGGGGAAAATTTGAGTCTTCCAACTTTGTTCTGTTTTCTAACTGTGTTGTATATTCTGGGCCCCTTGCACTTCTGTAAGTAATTTTAGGATCACCTTGACAATCCCTGGGAGGAAAAAGAGTCAGCTGGGACCACAGTGGAGGCAAGGCTGAATCCGTAACCAGATTTGGGGGGGAGCATCACCATCTTAGCTACATCAACTTCCAATCCATGAACATGGGGTGCTTTTCATTTACTGAGACTTTCTCTGATTTCTTTGAACGATTTTTATAGTTTTGTAGAATCAAAACCAAACCTTTCTATAAGGAGGAAAAATACACATGTGAGCAGGAGCCAGAGTCTGTGGGATAAATAAAACTAAACATCACTGGACGAGGCCACCCACCTCTCCTTCCAGGGTCCTGTAAAGAGCTCCAGCCCCAGAGGGTCTCACACGCATGTTGTGAGCTACTGCTCCGTGCTACCCTCCCTGGCATCCTCCTCCTGTCTGAAGTGCCCTGGCCCCATGGGAACAAACCTTTTCTAAGGAGGGGCTGCCAAAGCTCTGGATCAGGTTGTTCAGCTCTTTGCTCAGGCGCATGCTCCAGTGGGTCCCCCTGGTCTTCCTGAGGGAGTTTCTCAGGAACTGGTATAGGTAGAAGATGTTGGGGGCAGGGCCCAGGGCTGCCAGCCCTGCCCTCAGCTGGCCCCAGGAGTGTCCTGTGAGTCTGAGTAATGTCCTACCCTTCCTGGGCACCACCCTTATAGCCGAGCCCAGCACTGAAACTCTGGGCATCGTGGGCCCAAGCTGGTGAGAAGGGTGCCACTGCCCTGCTCTTCCAGGCATTTGGCTCTTTCGGTCCTGCCCCGCTGATAGCCAGACACGGACGTGACACCTGCCAAGTCCTCTCTGACAGAAGGACCCCATGTCCATCAGGGAACCCTAAAGTCCCCACCTGGCAACCGCACCAAGCGCCCCCTCCCAATAACTCTCTCCCCACCCCTGCTCAGGCCTCTGAAAGCCAGGCACCTGGATGAGCTTGTCCTCCCAGACCTTCTGATTCCAAGTGAACTCGGTGTGCTCTGCAGGGGTGCGCACAGGTCTCATGGGCTGCTCTCCTCTGCTGCTGCCCTCAGGATACGTCTCCTCAGTCTGGGGTCCAAGGACCTCCGTGGATACGCTCATCACCTGTGGCCTTTCCCTTCCCACCTCCCCAGCCTGCTTGGCCAGTTCCCAAGACCAAAGTAGATTCTGCAGGTACACCAAGAGCCTGCGCTCCTGATCGACCATGACCAACACTCCAACACAAACAAGGAGGGAGCACCTCACCTTCCAGGTACTGCACCAGCAGAGGGATCTCCTGCTGCCACATGGCAGCCAAGGTGGGCACAATGCTGTCGCTCAATGTCCTCAGGAGATTGAGCATGGCTACCCCACGGCCCTCCCCTTTGTAGGGTGATGACACCAGCACCTGAAAGATGCTGGGACATCAGTGGAGCAGTGGTTGGGCGCCCAACTTCCTGTCCCCCCCCCCCACTGTAAAGTGGGCCGTTGGACAAGGTGAGTGGTTTTCAGAGCCTGAGGATCTCCAAGGTGGAGAAGATGCTGCAAGAAGGGGAGGAACAAGGCTGGCTCTGGACTCCGTCTTCCCCAAGCCTTAGTAGAGCACGGATCATGGCCACAGGACATGAGCCACCCCCGGGGCAGCCAGGACCCATGTGGTGTCCTGGGATGATTGGGGCAGAGGGACCTGGGAGCTGTCCTATCTGTGTCCCAGCTCTTTCTCTTGATCGTGCTGTATATGAGGCACTCAGGGCAGAGGCCAGGCAGGGCAGGGTTTCATCAGGAAAGGGCACACAGACTGGCAACTCACCAGGAGACGAGCCAGCAGCTTCTGGGGTGCAGGCAGGTCCACTGAGGAAGGAGACACAACCCCCCTGAGGCTACTTGTCCAGCCCAGCACATGCCCCATTTTGCCCCTGGGGTACTTTACCCTGAAAGACATTTCCTCACTGTGATCCCATTGCCCCCCAGAGGGGAGACTGAGTTGGCACAGAGGATTTTCCCATAAGGAACATTGCTATCATTGGCTTATCCAAGGAAGAGCGGAGAACTGTGCTCATGGGCTGGGTTCAGAAGGTACTTCCCACCTTGTAGGGATGGCAAGACGCACCAGGACAGCGTCTCCTTCCTACTATAAGCCTCGGTCTCTGCTGAACCAGCAGGAATTAGAGAGCCTGCTCCCACCCTCTCCTGTCCCTTTATCGGCTCTGGGAAGCCATGGACCTGTGCAAAGCAAACCTTCAGCTCATGGATGGATGGGTAAAGGAGGGTCAGGACCCCTCAGAAGTCACTGGTGTGGGGACAGGAGAGGGCTCAGCCTGGGACTCAAGGGTAAGGAGGCCATAAGTTTGCTCAGATCCAACTCAGAGAGCAGCCTCTGCCCTTCACCTTCCTTGGTTCTGAAAGCCTTCCTGTCTGGCCACTCGGGCGCAGCCTTCCCTGCTGGCCTGTGGAAGTAGCCCCGGGATGGGAAGTTAGAGGGCGGCAGCAGTTTTTGGCGAGATCCGTGTTGTTAGCGCCTTCCTTAGGCGGGCCGGGGGGACTACAGTTCTACTAAGTTGTCTCAGAGAGGCTGGAACTGGAGAAAGGCTGGGCAGGAGGCCTGGAGTGGGCTCGGGCCCAGACGTGGGGCTGGGGACAAGGGGACATGAGGAGTAGGATACCAGGGGGACATCTGCCTGATATTAGCACGGCCTCAGATATGGCACATTCTGAATTCTTGCTGGAGATGGGGACATTTGCTTGTGGGGCTATAAGGGGAAGGGTACAGGGCCAGCCCACCTGCCCGACCCTCTGGCTGGCACAGGGTTGCTGCGCACCATGCTTGCCCTTGCCAGCCGCGCCAGCCTTCTGGTCACTGCTGCGGAGCTGGCATGTCACCAGGTTCGTGAGGCTGACACAGATGGGGGTCAGGGCCTCCATGCAGTCTGTCTCCATGATGTAGCTCAGCAGTCTCATCCAGAACTCCTGGGGAAGGGGCGCAGGGTGAACGCGGGGCACCTCATGGCCACCCAAGGAGGCTGGTCAGGCCTCACGCACATGTATGCCTCACAGGCTTGCCCGGAGCTTTCCTGGACCCACTGACTGACAGGCTCAGCCTGGATCTGACCTGCTGGCCTCCGTCTTGTCAGGCACATCTAGGCGGCCTCCACCCAGCTGGGCCTCCCATACACTTCCCAACCCCCTCACGTTCCTGCTTCCCAATCCCACGCCCGACACCCAGGGCCCTCCCCTCATCCCAAGCCCCCAGCGCTGAGCGTCGGGCAGATGCCCCTTGCTGGTTATGTTGGTCAGCTGTGTCCATCAAGAATGAAACCGCCCAGGTGTGCAAACACTAACAGAGTGGTGTTGTCACACAGCTGTGATGAAAGCCCCCGATCTCCAAAGGACATCACCCTTGATAACACAGGTAGGGCTCAGCCAGGCATGTCAGGACCTTTCAAGCAGAAAGCTGAGGTTTCTTGAGGAAGAAGAAATTCTCCCCCGAGACGGCAGCCCCCACCCCTGCCTGGCCTCCAGTCTGCTGGCCCAGCTGCGCACTGCACGCTGGGCAGCCCCATGGTGGTGCCAGTCAATTCTGCAAGAAGGAGCTGACGAGACGCATCTTGCTGCTCATGCCGGTTCTCAGCGCTGTCTCTAGCTGTGACCTCACCACTGGCTCCACTCTCCTTGGAGGAGAGATCAACAGCCCCAGGGCCCGCAGGTTTCCTTCTACCCATGCTGCACCCAGCAGTTGTGGGAATTCCTCCGCTGAAGTAGCTACCCAGGGGAGAATCTCAGCTCCTGGGTGCCACCAGGAGGCAGCGTGGTGAGTCAGGAAGGCTATGTCAGTCCTGGCTCGACTGTTTACCAGCTGTGAGGCTTTGAGCAAGCTAAAGGGTCCTTCTGGGCCCTGGTTTCTTCCTTCACAAAATCAGGGTGATGAAACAGGAGAGCCTCCCTCCCAGTGACAAGAGATGGCACCTGGTTCAGCTGCCACAGTCCCTGCTACACACGGGTCATTATTATTTCTGCACTTAAGCACAGCTACCACCAGCCAGCAGCCTGACTTGGTGCCTCCCCATTCGTTCTCTAGTGCTTCCACAATCCATTTCTCCTACCTTATTGCTACCGTTTCTTTTCTTTTCTTTTTTAAAATACATTTTGTACAGGGTCTCACTACCCAGCTCAGACTTGTAATGATCCTCCAGTTTTCAGGCTCTCCAGTGCTGGGATTACAGGTGGCTCAGCACGCCCGGGGGCAGGGTTGGTGTGGCGTGTGGTGCCAGGAATCAAACCCGGTCCCTGCACTGGCCTGAGCAGGCGCTTAGTCTGCTGAGCTATCTCGCCACCCCCTGCTAGGTCATATTCCACTGCAGTTAAAAGTTGACACACTTGTTTCTCCTGTCACCTGTGCACTCTGTGGGGACATAGTGAGTCTCTGTAGCGTATATTTTCACATATTTCATACTATGGGAGGAACTTGCTGAATGTTTGTAGTCTTCTTAAACACGCACATGCACGCGTTCACAGCTGAACTAAAAGGTCCTTAAAATAACAGGCACATTATATCAGGACTCTTAAGTCAAGTGAAACATGTTGAGACCTACTGTGTGCTGTGCCAGGCACACCCCTAGCATCTCGGAGTACGGAGTAGGAGACAGGTCTCACCAAGGCCCTGGCTCTAGAACTGAGTTTTGAAGGGCAAGCGGAGAGGAAGCTTCCCTGATGCCCGGAGGTGAGAAGGAAGGAAAGGGAAGGGCAGAATTCTGCGCATGCTCAGTGCCCCCCACCCCCACCCTGCAGGCGTGGACGAGGTCCACCCCCTCTGCTGCGTGACCCACACGTTGGGGACAGGCCCACTCACATTGGCCATGCCGCTGACAGAAGATGTTATGATCCTCACAGTGTCCATGGTGACCTTGTGGATCATCTTCTCCTCCAAGTCCTTCTGATAACAGTTTTCCCGGTGATTTTCCTGGAAGGCAGAACCCAGGAAGCCCTGCTGCCAGGCTGGCAAGGAACTGCCACAGTGTCAGGACAGTCTCTCCCCACCCCAGGGGCTTGGTGCCTAGACACCGGTGTCAAGCATGCTTGCGCATGGGCTTCCTGCCTGGAAGCCTGCGCCTATTCTGTCCTGTCTCTGTACTTACAGCATGAATGGCTCCGTAGGCCTGACACAGGAGGCATGGTCAGAGTATGGGGTGAATGTTTAAATTAAGCAACATTTATGACAGTAAGACACACTGCAGTTAATTCCCCTTAAAGTACATCCTTGGTTTTTGAATGCACCTCTACCATTGTTTTTGTCACTTCCTGAAGCAGTTTGGGAAGTCTTTTCAGAGTGTCTCTATAAGACATTAAAAAAAAAATAAAATTAGCAAGTGCCACTGCCGAGCGCCAGCTGACAGAAAGGCAGGCTTGTGCAAGCACCGCGGCGTGCCCACTGCACTCTCCTCAGCAGGCCTGGCACCCTGTGTCCTGTGGTTCTGCTGCCAAGTTAAAATGACTGGAAAGGTACGTATTTTTACTTGAGGCAAGACTCCTAAAGCTGCTGCAGAGCGCTGCAGGGATGGTGGGGCAAGTTGGTTGAAAGCAAGGGGAAGTATTTTGATGGGAATTCATAGTGATGTGTGATTTGCTGTAGTACATTTTTTAAAAATGCAAGCACTTGATGAATTTTAAGGTCACCCTGTGCAGGTACACTGGTAAGCACACTTGGTCAGCTCCTTGGAGACTGTTCCTGAACAGCAGCTGTCAGGTGGGGCAGGGCAGGGCCACTCACCAGTCTGTAGGTGGACAGGGTCAGCTGCACAGACACGTACTTCAGGCCCCAGCCTTTGATCCTGTCCTGGTAGCCAGACTGAGCCAACTGGCCGATGATGCGGAGAATAGCCGCTCTCACCTGAGGGGACCAGGCTATGGGCAGGGGGCTCTGTGCCTAGCCCACGCCAGTGACATGAGACACCTAGCAAGGGGGTGCTCTGGGCTGGGAAAGTGCCAAGGGCCAGCTGGCCACTTACACCCCCTATGTCATCTCACCTCTGGGGTCCCCCTCTGCCTTGTGCCCTGAGTGAACCTCACCTGGCTCTTTCAGAGCCCCGTAAGCCCTTGCCCCTCTCCTGCCATGTGCTGCCCCTCCCAGGGCCCTGGTAGAAAACCCACCCTTTATCCACTTTTTGCAGTGGGACCCACTGTGTGGAGGTGCAAGGCTAGCTGTCACTGTCTGCTCAGCTACTCTGTCCCAGTCTCCTGCCCTAGCACCCCACTACTTCCTTGAATTCCTCAGCCCCCAAAACCACTTCCTACACTGCAGCCAGACTCCAAGTCACACTATATGCTACCAGGGGCTACCCTGGAGCCAGGTCCCCTCTGCCACTTTTGTCACATACAGTGAAAAGCCCTGCACCAGCCAGGCATGGTGGCGCACACCTGTAATCATAACACTCTGGGAAGCTAAACTCAGGAAGAATCTGAGTTTGAGTTTACTAAGTTTGGAAAACTTAGTAAGGCAGGGAGATCTTATCTCAAAACAAAAACCATACAAGGGCTGGTGAAGCAACACCATGCTAAGGGCCTTGGTTCAACCCACAGTACTGCAAAACAACCAAATGGCCCATGCGGTGCGGCCCAGCCAGCTTCCCAGCCTCTCCTCCAGCAAGGTTGGAGCTTGAGGCTCAGGTCTAACAAACTCTAGGTCTTTGAATGGAGGAGGGCCCCAAGGGAACTGCAGTGCCTGCTGGGTCCTGAGAGAAGCAGATTGCTGTCAGACGCCTCCACCTCCCAGAGCCGCGCATCACGCCCCAGAGGTCCCTGCCCTGGTACCTTGGAGCGGGTATCAGAGAGGGAGCGCTTGACCACCCGGATGGCCAGGCTGATGGTCCTGATATTCATTCTGGGCTCTGGAAAAGAAGGCAGCCAGAAGGGGGTGACTCGGAGACATCAAGTGGCTCGGTCGGCCCTGTCACCTCAAGTACAGGCCTGTCCAACACCTTCAACATTTAGGGCCACTTACTTATGACCTCTCCTGGGGTCCCCAGGCCCAGCCTCTCCTTTCAGTCCCCACAGCAACAGTGCCTTCCCTAGGGCCTGGGTGAGGCGTGGACATTGTTTTACACCTTGTTCCCTGGCTGCCCCCCATGGAAGGTCTCATTTGACCCCACTGCACTCCCCCAGAGCCCTGCACAAGGTCCCTGCAGCCAGGCGCCCTGCTCTGGGCACACCAGTCTGCAAGCTCAGCTGTCATGAGCGTGGACCCGCAGCCAGGCAGGCTGTTTCGAATCTAGCTCGCCGACCATCGGGCCTCCTCTGTGCCGTTGCTTCCCCATCTGTGCCCTGCAAATGGCCGAAGTGCCTCCCTCACCAGGCTACTGGGAGCCAGAAGGAGTGAGCCTGGCACACTGCAGGGCCAGGGACGGAGGAGGCGCGCTCAGGGAGGGAGGAAAGAGCCCGAGAAGGTCCAGGAGCGGTCTGGTATTGCTGCGGCTATATCTAGACCCCGCCGAAACCTCACGCACTCGTAGGTGGAGGTTTCCAGAGGGGTGAATCTAGAGTGTGCGAATATGGACTACAGGTACGTGATAACAGGCTCCACTGACCGGACTGGCACGGCCCAGATGGAGCCGGAGTGGATTCACGCCCTGGCTGGGGGTAGCGCCAACCAACAGTTTTGTAGTCTAGGCAGAAAATAAAGGGAAAGGGAGGCTGCTTCTGTAGAGCTGCCCCCTGCCTGCCTGCCATGGGCTGGATCTTCTCTGCAATGTCCCTCTGCCACCCAGTGCTGTCTCGGAGCCAGGCAGCTATGGACTGAAACCGCTACAGGCTGGGAGCCACAATAAGCCTCTCCTCTTATAACTTAGGTGTTTAGTATTTAGCCCAGCAAGGAGACATAACTAAGACAAGTACAGAGAGTAGGAGGCAGACAGATATTCAGGTTAAGGTTGTGATCAGGCATCACAGAGTCAGTCCTGGGGCAGGAAAGAGCCAGCAGCCCCAGGGCAATGGAGGCTGAGGCCGGAGTGCTGGCAAGCCCACGCCTAGCTCGGACAGCTTAGCAACCAGTAAGGCCTTGTCTCAAAATAAAGGACTGGGGTGTGGCTTGGTGCAAAGGGCCTGGCTTCTAACCATAGAGCCACCAAAAAAAAAAAAAAAAAAAGGAAAGGAAATGAGGACAGGCGGGCCAGCCGCAGGTCATCAAGCATGAAGGGAGAAGGGATTTGGGGATTTCATCTGAAATGGAAACTTATTTCTGATTATAACTGCAAACTGAAAATAAGAGACAATTACTTGTAATAGATTAGGTGTGCCCTTCTGAAAGAGTTCGTGCACGCATGGACCTGGGTTTTCTTCACGTCACTGAGGTCTAGGCACACTGTGAAGTTCTACTTAGTACGGAGAGGGCAGTATTTCCATGAGAAAGTGTAGATGGACTACACCCTTCTCGGTGGTTATGTAATATTCATTATGCAGCACACTATCATTTACCCCAAAATTCCCTACAGAAAGCATTTAGGCAGTTTCTAAGGCTTTGCTTCAGCACAGGAAGGACTGCCTCTGCCCAGTCATCTCTGGGCAGCTGCCTCTTTTTCACAACCAACAAAGACTTGGAACATTGAGCCCAGAGTTTGGCCCCTCCTTAGCTGAGCACGTAGAATCGTCTGTGGTGGATTGACAGCTGGTGGTCGGCTTGTAACAGCCGGCTGAACTGAATCAGTGTGAGGCTGGCTGTGGAAGGGCCCCCTGAGGGTGACTGCCACCAACATAAAAAGGAGAACTGGAGAGGGACAACTGAGGGCTGTTGATTCTCCTGGAGAAGCTTGTCACACTAGCTTGCCAGACATGAACTCAGCTGTTGTCGGTGGAGGAGCTCAGGACCTAGCTGTTCTTTTCGGGGAGTTTTGGTTCTTACTTTGAGTGGCACGTACCTCCCTTCAGTGCAAACCCCTTCGGCCTGCAGGCACAGACTACAGCTGCAGGCTACCACCAGAGGGCGCTCTGGTGTTTGCATTCACCCTGGTGCCTGAGCTAGTGCTTCAGTTAGGCAGGTGGCTTCTGTTGATACCGAGGCCAGGTGTGGAGTTTGCATTTGGGGGTTAGAGCCAGAGGTTGAGGGTAGGAATCCAGTCCAGGGGATGCTAGGGTTTTGCCTACGTGGTCTAGTAGGCTTTCAATTTTTGCTTTCCCTCTAGAGTTTAGCAGCAGGTTCCAGGTTTTCAGTTTGCATATCAAAAGCAGCAGGATGGGGTGGGAGGATGGGCCACACTGCTAAGCTCAAAGTTAGGAAACATGAGAGAGCCCAGAGACCTTGTTCCCTTGGCCTGCCCAGCAGCGCTCATCATCCAAGGGGAAGGGGCTGTGGCGGAGGTGAAAGGGGAGCCGCCCTTGCCCACCTCCTGCCTGCTCTTGCTCTCACCTTCGGCGCTCACCACGGCCTTGATCAGGGACAGCGTGGCCACGCAGGTGGCCTCCTTGCCGGTCTCCACCTGGCCCAGGAAGAACCTCATCAGCTCCTTGGGGTAGGAGCGAGCTGTGGGGAAGGAGTACTCCGGTCAGCCTAGTGCTCAGGGGCTCCTGGTGGAGCTGGAGGGAGGCAGGTCCACCCCATTGAGCCTCAGACCCTCACCCAGGGCCACAAAACACTGCACGGTCTCCACCAGGTTCTGGTTGTTGTACCGGTACACAGCTGGGCCTTTGCTACACACCTGTGCAGGGAGAGGTGAGGAGGCTGGAGGAGGCCAGGGAGGGGCCAGAGGCACAGGGAGAGCCCAGACCAGCCGTGTCTGCATCCCAGAGGGGGCAGGAGGCGTGCCAGGGAGCTAGAGACCAGGGCCCCTGCTGCAGCCCACCCTGCTCATGTCCCCACAGCCAAGCTCATGGGCCCCACCTGGGAGTACATTTCCATGAAAATGGGATGGAGCTGCATTCGGGGGACAGGGGTGTTGGTGGTGACCGATGCTTCCAGAATCTGTCTCAAGACCTGCAAGGGATCCAGTCCTGGTTGTCAGTGACCTCCAACCAATGCAGGTCAAGCACCAAGGCTTTGAAACCTCAGGGTGCCTGCAGCCCCTGGCCTTCCCACACCTGCTGACCTGACCCTGAATCCCACCAAGCCCGAGTGAGTGTTGCGCTCAGTAACCCTCAGGAGGGGCTGTCCTGGGCCACTGAGCGCAGCACTCAGGACCTTTTCCACACCTCTCTCCTGGGATGTACTTGGAGACGAAGCCCACTTTTTAGGCAGAATCTACAGGCGGTTCCCTCAGTCTGTTCCATCTGCCCCTTGCTTTTATACCCCAGGTCCGTGGCTTGCTTGAGGGGGAACGACCCCTTTACAGTGTGCAGCAGCCCAGGCCATGCATCCCCTTGGACCTGCCCACAGCCTGAGGCGCCCATGTCCTCCTGGTCCACATCAACTTGGATTCAGAATGTGACCTCACTTAGAATTAGGTGTGATGAGTTAATGTAAAACTAAACATGAAAATGACTCTGTTCAACTTTCTGTGACCCTGCTTCCTTGTAAGACCGCAAGGAGGCTTGGTGTACTGTCAATAAATCATCAAGAGACTGAGAGTTCCCAGAAGAGACCTACAAAATAAATCAAAGTAAAGGTTGAAGTGTTTCTAACTGTACCAAATAACTAAGGTGTTGCTAACCAACTGGAAAGCGCTGCTGCGGTAGTCAGGACCATGCGCGCGCAGATGTATGTTAAACGGGAACTAAACAGTGCTCCTAGAAAGAATGTATGCTGAGTGATGGTCACACTGTCCCTGAAGGTGCTGTTCTGTGTTAAATGACAAATTTGTTTGCCAAACAGGATGTGGTTTCTAGTTTTAAAACCTCTGTGCTTCGAAGGTTCTTCACCGTTTGTCCTCTCCTGCGTGAGTATGGTTGAGCAGTCCTGGGCCCAGTAATGTGAGTCTCATAAATTTTAATATTGGATTCTGGTCTGGTTTCTATGTTAAGAACCCACAACATTAGGGCCTGTGTAGATGAAATCAGTCAAGGACCTTGAGACCCTGTGGTCTTAGTTACAGCAGCCATAGATTTTATCCAAAGGCCCCTTTTCCATGCATTAGAGAGTGCTCCCATAAGCCCTGCAAGTTCCAGGCGTAGGGTGGATGTTGGGTCTGTTGCATCTCTCCCTTCCCCCACCAGCTGACACCCCAGATCTCTGCAGCCTCCCACCAGGGTGCAGCAGCCACCCCCACCTGCGTGATGAAGAGTGGCTCCAGGCTGCTCTGGTACTGGGCCAACAGCAGGGGGACGTAGTCATACACCTGCTCCCGCAGGTCGTCGTTGGGCAGCAGGAGGCTCAGCATGGGCTTCAGGGACTTGATGACCCCCACCTTCACCTGACACAGGAAATGGGGCCACAGCCTGCTGAGCAGGGTCCGTGACTTCTGCTGCATGCACAGAACCCGAGGACTGCCACAGACGGAGCCATGGAGGTGGAGTCAGGACCTCCCCCCTGGGGTCGGGAGCTGGCATGATGGCGTGAGTCCCACCTCCAAGCCAGGTGCCCTCCTTATTCCTGTTTTCTCATCTGTGAACTAGTCCTACATGGCAAGTGGGTGGTGAATGGGCCCCATGCGCAAGCTTGCCCGCCTGGCCCAACTCGGTGATCTGTACCTCGTAGCCCTGGCTGTATCAGACTGGCTCCCAAGGCAAGTCCCACGGGTCCCGGTGCCACCCCCAGGCCTGTGCTCTCTGAGGTCCCTGTGCATCCCCAGACCCACAGCCCAGGGCGCCTCTAAGAGGGTGCATCTCACCTCGGGGCTGGGATGTCGTAGCCACACGGTCACAAAGTAGCGATACATGGGGAACAACTTCAGGGCAAACTGCTCCTCGGTCATCACAGGGTACGTGCTGTCCTCCAGGTGCCTCAGGTAACACTGCACTGCCTCACAGAAGGTCTCTACGGCTATGGGGAAGGGGGAGGCAGGTGGGGCCGGGAACCGGAAGCAGAGCCAGAACATGGGCCCGCACCGTGCACTCTCTGCTCTCCACCCACATGGCCCCAGTGCAGCTATCTGAAGGTGAGAGGTGAGCTCACAGTGTGCCCTGGAGGACACAGGGTCAAAGGCAGGACCTATTCCCAGGGGACTCCAGTGCACAAGGCAGCAAACACACTTGACCCACTTTCCTGGGCACCAGGGTTTCTCAGCCCACAAAGATGTTAAGTCATGCAGGGCTTGGGGGTAACACCTGCACCCTCAGCACCCTGAGAGCCCAGCTCAGGCAATTTAGCAACTCGGTCAGATCCCATCTCAAAATAAAATAAAATAAAAATAGAAAAGAACTTGGGGTGCATATGGTTCAGTACAAAGATTCTGGGTTGAAGCCACAGGATTTAAAAATAAAGGTGAAGTAATTAAGTCTTGGGATGAGTTCATCAGACTTAGACAGCATCAGAGACTTGGCCAGGGCAAAGTGAGACATCTGTCCTCATCTCTCCCTCTCATAATGTCCACTCCCTTCTCTGGTCTCCCAAAATGCTCAGCCACTAGCCATGTGGACTCACAGTGCTCCCCCAACTCCAGCCATCATCTTCTATGAATCACCCACAGGACCCAGCCCTAGCTCCCAAGAGAGCCGGTCAGAGGCCAGAAAAGCAGGAATCTGAGCTAACGTTTGTGAATGAAGATGCAACATACCTCTCATTCAGCAACCCCACCCGCTGCCTCCTCCTCCAGCACCCTGATCAAGCCAGACCTGCGGGCCCAGGGAGTCACGCACCACCGCAGATCACCTGGCGCATCTTGGCTTCCTCAGCAAGTCTCAGCATCGTGAAGATTGTGGCCAGGGTGATGCCCATGTATGGCATGAACTCAAATACTGTGGGGTGGGGAAGGAGTCACAGAGCATCTTCAGGGTCGAGGCAGGTGAGCCAGGAAAGCCAGAGAGGACAAGCCCTCTACCACTGCCTCCAGACCTCTGACGGCCCAGAGCTGCGAGCGTTGTCCCTGGCTAGGGTCACAGGAAGTCGTGCAGGAGTCAGGCACAGCTGGCAAGCATGAGCCAGAAGTGGTTTTGGGGAAAAGGATGGGGAGGGAAGAGGAAGGACAGAGGGGCCTGTAGGGGGCGCTAGAGGGAGGCTGGGGGAGAGGGACACACCACCCTCGGAAGGGGCTGCCAGGAGGTAAGAAGAGAGAAGGCCTTAGACCAGCAGCGGAAGAGAGCAGGCAGAAGTGAAGATGGAGGAAAGAGAAATGAAAGAAAGGAAAGCCCCACCCTGCACCAGGGACCACCTTCTCCAAGCCTGACATGCAGTCTTGTTGACAGGTGACCCCTCTTCTTCAGACCTGACTGCTGTGAACCGACATAGATTTCAATCATATGATAAACTCTCTCTTTGCCTGCCTGGCTGGGTCATTCTTTCCAGGTACCTCAGGCCTGCTGCACCCTTTTTCTCTTTCTAGCCCAGCCAGGCCTCTACTCCAGCACACAAAGAGAGTCATCCTTGGTCCCCCTTCTGCAGCTTCATCTTGCTGCTGCCTTTGGCAGCCTTCGGCAGCACCACACACAGCGGCCACCCCGCCCTGCCCCCGTGGCGTGGCATCCTGGCTTATAACATCTCATAACGCTGCCATTGGAGCGATCTGGGTTCATCGGAGATCACGTCTCCAAGTTTGAATCTGTATTTTCCTCCCAGGCCAGTGATGTGCATAAGACACTTTGTGGTGGTTCAGGCAGCTCCAGGCAGAGCCATGGCTGCCCTGACCCTCACCATGGCCAAGGGCAGTGGCCAGGGCCCTGCAGTGCCCTGCGATGGAAGCACAAGGGATTCAATGTATTTTAAACACGATATTCCCAAGCCATGAGGACCCTGTCAGACAGAGCCCTGCTCAAGTGAAAAGCATCTGTCTTTTCCTTCCGGCCTCAGTATACCACCTTGCCTCCTTCTCCTCCGACTACTCCAAGCTGGCCCAGGTCATCTCCTCTACTTCCCTCCCCAGGTGTCAGTGGCCTCAAACACCACTGCAGTCTGACACTGCCCAGTGAAGCCTACACCCTCTGGGTCTGCTTCCAGAGAAACTCACTGCCCCCCACCCCGGGCCTCTCTGCTGGGACATCACACCAAACCAGATTGTGCACTGGAGACCTCTGGCTCTCTCCCAGCATTCCCTGCTTCAGGAAAGGAGCCCACAGCCCACAGCCACTTGCTTCCTCTGTGCCTTCATCCCCACACAGTTTACCAGGCCTGCTTCACAGCTGTTCTTTGTGCACCAGGGCCCCTGCCTCAGCCCTGCTATCAGCCATCATGGCTCTATTACAGTGATCTCGCCAAGTGTCCTGCAGACCCGAGGGTCTTCCCACTGCTCACTCATGGCCCCTTCTGAGGACAGGAGCCATATTGTGAGCCAATGTCCATCCCAAGGTCCATATTTAAGAATAAAAAGAGAACTGGAGGTAGGAAGGCAGAAAACAATGAGGCAGGGAAGAAAGGCAAGGGGACAGGAGGGGCAGGAGTGAGAGAGAGAAAATGAAGGAGACTAAAGAGAGGCAGAGGCAGAATCCGAGTGGTGGGGACAGGCAGAGGAACCTGGAGATGAAAGGGAGAAAGAAAAGAGGAATGGAAGGGGAGGGTGGAGGCCGAGGCAGAAACAGAATGAGATGGAGGACACGAGAACCCCAGGGGGATCTGAGCAGCAGAAGCCAGGGTGGGGACCTCAGGGCCTACCATTGCCATTGGCCAGCTTGGCCAAGGTGACAATGACAAATTCATCAGAGAGGCTGAGGGGCTTGAGGTGGTGCTGCAGCTCATACATGACCAAGTTGAAATGGTTCCGCGATAGGGCCACCAGGGTGTCACTGGCCACTTCTGCTTTCACATAGCCCTCCATCTGCAAAGGACATGTGCGGGGCCACCATCAGCTTGGCCTTCACGACCTCCCCTACCATCACACTAGTTCCATCCTCCTGACTCTTCGGGCTCCACCTGCCCAGGCCCTGGGAGGTGACCGTGCAAGGCTGTGGGGCCACTCAGGCCCACCAGCAGCTCAGCACCAGGATGGGCAGAGCAAGGACCCGGTGAGGCTGGGGCCCAACTACCTCCGAGAGCTCCCTCATCTCCTTGGAGGCGATGGTGACCAGCCTCTGCACAGACTGCTCTTCCAGCTCCCCTTGCTGCTGGATGATCTCCTGGAGAATGCTGTAAATGGTGACCTTGCGCTGGGTGGAAATCTAGGAAGCAAAAAAGATGGATGCAAAGACTGTGGGCTGGGCCAGCGGATGTGAGGTAGGCCCCGCCCTGCCCTGGCACTGCAAGCCCACTTCCCAGCCCTCCTTTCTTGTCTGGTGCAGGCAACCACCACTCTCTACCCACCCAATCTCAGAGGCAGACTTCTCTCCCTTCATTTCCTCCTACCTTCCCCCAATTCCTCCTACTGGTCCCACTGATGTGACTTGCAAATTGACCCTCTTTTCTGTCTCAGTTGATGCTAAGCAAGGCAGGTGTCAAACAGCTCACACTGCAAGGTCCTTGACACCAGCCGTCTTGGAAGCCTAAGAATGCAGACTTTGCCCTGGCAAGGGAGTGTGTCAAACCAGGAGCTTTGTCTCTTCCTCTCTTTTGATTCTCCTTGGGTAGTGCTGACCACTATTTAAAATGACCCGGCTTACAAAAAGTTTGGACAGGCGGGTTATGCACCGGAGACTGCACCTGCATAGTGCTATGTGCATGCGACTCTGGCTTGCTCAGGTGCGACAAGCCATGCTTCAGGAAGAGGATCTGTGCCCGAGGACCTCTGCTGCCCACCAAGCCCTTGGGCCAGGCCCAGAAACCTTAGCACATTTGGGGGCCCCAGGAAGAGAAGAATTCATTCAAATTTATGGCAAAAATCCACTACAGAAATCTTAGTCTTGATTGCCTAGTCATGGGATAGCAAATAATAAAGAGCGATAAGATTTGGCCAGGGATTCCTTCTGATAGTGCCTGAATAGAAGTTACTTCTGGGGCCTTAGCAGCTACTCTGCTTTGCATGGCTCCAGCCCAGTGTTCCTCAGCTTCATCGTGATTTCATTTTGCCTCCCAGGGAGGCTTTGTAGACATTTTCCCGTTTCTCCCCAGTTCAACGTTAATAGCATGAGTATACTGTACATACGCTGGAATGCACACCTGCGTTTTACATATTGAAAAGTAGAGTCTCTTGCTTCCTCTCGAGGGCTGTAAGATCTCATGGAGAATGTGTGCTCTAGCTTGCCAAAACATTCTTAGGAAGGCCTCGATGCCTAACTAGCGCACCTTACATAAAGGTCTAGGCAAATCGCCAGGCCAGCCTTTTGTGATCAAGGTTAGTCTTCAATAAACAGGTTCACAGTGCCCAAGAAATGGAGCCAACCTGAACGCCCATCAGCAGACCAGTGCAGAGGAAAAGTGCTCTGTGTGTGCAATAGGATATTAATCAGGCATAAAAGGATGAAGGCCTACTGAGGGCCACATGGATGGGCCTGGTGAACCAACCCAGACACAGAGAGACAAGTACTGCATGGTCTTGCCCAGAGGTGGATGCTAAGTGCTGCTTTCTGAGAAGCTGAGAGTTTAACGGTGGCTACCAGGTCAGAGAGGAAGAGGGGGAAAGGAGGTGGAGGAGGGGATGGCCAGGGGTGCAGTGGCATGCTTGAGAGGAGGAATGTGTCCTGGTGCTCTGGGGCACAGGAGGGCAGACAGAGCCAGCAAGGCTACATTGCATAGCTCGAAAGAATTGTATGAGAGAATTTTGAATATACTCATCTTACAAAAATGATAACTTTAAGGTGATGAATATGCTAATCATTCAATCTGATTGTTGTATAACATATACAGAAGTTGGGACATCACGTTGTATCCCAGAAATATGTACAATTATTATGTATTGATCAGAAGGAAGAAAGAAGGAAGGAAGGAAGGAAGGAAGGAAGGAAGGAAGGAAGGAAGGAAGGAAG